>OZ025290.1:148165814-148265814 GCA_964019185.1 Maratus speculifer | reverse complement strand
GCCCAATCAAAGAAAATTATTTCGCAGCGCAAGAATAATATAAACAGAAAAAAAAATTATACCACTTTGCTTTCAAGGAAGCCCCCCTGTGAAAAGAAAAACAACAAACAGAGCCAGCATGTTTTATTATTCAACAAAAAAAAATTTTTTTTTTGCTCCGACAAAGTTTCGCTTTTTAAAAGGAATCCTTCATTTTTGTGTAAAGATGTGTGGAAAAAAACAACCCACCGAGGAAGAGCCAGCATTTTTTATTATCCAAATTTTTTTTTCTTGCTCTGCTCCTGCCCGACGGGTTGCAATTGTTTGCGTGCCTGTGAAATAAGATGAGACAAAGACTCCAATAAATTGAGACAATTTCTAAAAAAAGAAAAATATTTTATTAGTTATTCATACTCACCTAATTTTTCTCTCAACTCCTTCGTTTCCTTTTCCTCCACCTCTCTTTTTTTCAACGGTTTTGGGTGACCCGGTGATACTTTTGCTTCATCCGGCGAGTTTCCGATCCGCCCAACGCAGCACTACTCCTGAATGGGGCACCCGCTTTGCGAGTTTACGACCGGTCCATCGCAATTCGACAACTAGACACTTTTTTTTCATTTCAAGCTTTTTTTAGGAGCTTTTGTTTTAAAAGTAGAATAGTTGCCGAAGGAGCCCGATCTTTACCAAACAGGTGTAGACATCTTTCACTTCCACTCCGAGCCATAATAAACAGAAATAGATTTTTATGCACGGACGACAAAAAAAGTCGACATGGTGAAAAAAATTTTCTTTCTGGATCAGCACGGAGTAAAAAAAAGTGGAAAAGATGCTCGCTCACAAACCAGTTCGAAACTCCAATTTTTTTTTTTTTTTTTTTTTTTTTTTTTTTTTTTTTTTTTTTTTTTTTTTTTTTTTTTTAAATAAAAAAAGGGAGTTCGCCCCTTGTCTCCCCACGAGGCCGTCAGTTTTAAACCGAGCTGAAAGTCTCTAACCGCTGGCCTGTCTACGATGCGTACCACGTCAGACCATCGCAGCTGCAACAGGGATCGGAAGGCCCCCAATTCCCATTCCAGAGGCTTTGCGAAACACCCCGCAAGGGGCGTTATTTCGAGGTGCTTCCCTAAACCTTCGCCGAGAGACAAGAGGATCCTTCGGAATTCGTGGCTTGGATTCGGATAACTCCTCGTCCATCAATTTCTCAAAGCCGGGAAGCCCGCTTCCGAGAAAAAAAGAGAAAGTGGAGAAAAAAAACAGGTTGGCTTCTTCGATGACCTTCGAGTACAAATTTCTTTTTGTTAAAAACTAGCCTGAAATAAATATTTTGCCTTCCAAGCCCAGGATCGAGGAAGGACTTTTTTTTTTCTCCAACTTCTGGGATTTTTTTTGTGTCCGTTTTTTTTAAAAAAAAAATAACAATTTGAACGCGCTCTGACAAAACTATCTTCACCACAAACCCAAGATAATGTGGACTTGCCTACACCTCGCAATTGGATTGTGTGTTGTGAAATTTAACAAAAAATATTTTTTGAACGCGCTCTATTTAAAAAGAAATTTGAACTCGAAGGGTGCTGAAAAAGAAATTATACTTACCATTATTTTTCCCTTGTGCTGAAAAAAAAAATTTACCACCACGGATTCCTTTTAAAGCGAAAATGGCAAAAAAACAAACAAATGTTACCGCGGATTACCCCCTCCCCCCCCCACAAACATCAAAAGCAAAGTTTTTCTCCCCCCCCACACAAACACAACATGTAAAAATACAAACATTAAAAGCAAAGTTTAACCCCCCTCCCCGGACAATACAAACACAACATGTAAAAAAACAAACAAACATTAAAAGCAAACATTTAAAAGATGTAAAAAAAAATGCAAAAAGGCAGCGAGGAAAAGGGATCGAAGCAACGTTACGTTAACACCGCAAGGTTCCAGTTGCTCCGAACAATAGCGAAGCGATAGAGCGGAAAGCTAAAGTCTTGGTTTCATCCGAAACTTATACTGTCAAATCAAAAAAAAAAAAAAAAAAAAAAAAAAAAAAAAAAAAAAAAAAAAAAAAAAAAAAAAAAAAAAAAAATTTTTTTTTTTTTTTTTTTTTTTTTTTTTTTTTTTTTTTTTTTTTTAATTGAATCTCATGTCCCTTAGACACTCTCTGCTTATTTTCAGTCCTAATCGAATGAAATCTCGAAAGTGCATCTTTTGATTCTCCAAACTAAAAAAAAAACCTTTATTTAGTGAATAAATACTTTTAAAAATCTCCCACTTTAACTTTAGATTAAAAATAATTACAAAAAGACCAAGATAAGTTATGATAAATTATAATAGCTAAAGTGATATGATTTTTCCCAGAGTATTTTTAAAAACATTTTAGCGGCAAATTTCTTCCATAGCATTTGCTATAGATGCTAAGGTACCAACCATTCTAACTGTGGAATGTAATAAGCTCCTCGCCCAATTCGGTTTTGGATTTGATGAGAAAGTTTCAGGAACAACTTTTTTTATACCCTCCCAACCGTCATGATCTTCCACCCATGATAATAAGTTTTCCTGTACCAATCTTGAAAAACATTCATACATTACATCTATAATGCTTTTAGGTAATTTATCTTGGATGCATTTTACAGCCAATTCCCCGACGAAAGCGAAAAATGCAATTATTCGACTCCAAGTAATACCTTCGATAAACAATTCATTAAATACACCTGTTAAAAGACTATTTATATTATCTTCATCAATATTTTTTATTTCACAGCATAGATTTTTTATTTCATTACCATACTTGTCGAGAAATACACTAAGAATTTCGCAAGTTTTTTCAATGAGATTGGTTTCTTTTTCATTCATCGGACTGTCTGCATGAAAATTTTCATAATGATTCAGTAGAAAAGAAAATACATTTTCAAGAAAACAATCTGTTCTTATTATATCTTTTTTGCTATAAATTCTCTTTTCACACTCATCAATTTCCCCACGCAAAAAAACTGCTTTAAGTAGCAAATTGTTAGACATTTTGCGAAGAAAAGATACTTTGTTTCAACAAGCGGAGAATGTAAAAATTACAAACTAGCCACAAGCTTTATAATCTTACAACATGAAAAAAAAAAAAAAAAAAAAAAAAAAAAAAAAAAAAAAAAAAAATTTTTTTTTTTTTTTTTTTTTTTTTTTTTTTTTTTTTTTTTTTTTTTTTTTTTTTTTTTTTTTTTTTTTACTACATTCATATATATACGAATCTCATGTTCCTTACACACTCTTTGCTTATTTTCAGTCCTAATCTAATGAAATCTCGAAAGTACACCTTCTGATTCACCAAAGTTTTTTTTCAAATTGACCGAAAACTTTGAGATGTATCTTCTTTCATGGGGTGTTTTAAGAATCCTCTGTTGTTAAGTAACATGACGCCTATTCCAAAAAGAGGATTGAGCGTGAAGGTGAATGACACGGTGCCTTTTTTGTGATGCCGCGGGCTACCCATGCCATGGCTTTAAAAAGTCTCTGTGTGATTGCGTTTCTTCTAGTAAGTTAAAAAAAAAAAAAAAAAAAAAAAAAAAAAAAAAAAAAAAAAAAAAAAAAAAAAAAAAAAATTTTTTTTTTTTTTTTTTTTTTTTTTTTTTTTTTTTTTTTTTTTTTTTTTTTCATAATAGGATATTACATGTAAGCGCCATACAATTACAGTCAAAGATATAAAAGTTTTTAATTTCAAGGTCATCCCAATGTCATTCATGGGTTCCATTTTCCAGGCTTGAAGTCAAGCGACAAAATTTTATCGGGCCCACATCAATAGTTTTGTTGTGTACAATTCTCAACAAATGTTAAAAAAAATCAAGTCGATTGGATCATAAACTATGAGCAAACGTGATTTTTAATACTACACCATGGGGGGGGCAAACTTTGATTAAACATAGTACTGCGTACAAAATTTGAACCGCTTCGGATAATTAGAGTCAGAGATATAAAAATTTCAAGGTCATCCCATGGGGGTCTATCATCGACATCTATTAGGCACGCAAAATTATGTGACAAATTTTTATGGATCGACCAGGGGGTCCCCACTATTGACATTTTTGTTATTAAATTTACAAAATTTTATACATGTTAAAAAAAAACTGTACGTTTCTGAAACAATTACAAAGTAAAATATTAATAAAACATTATTTTTTATGGATCGACCAGGGGGTCCCCACTATTGACATTTTTGTTATTAAATTTACAAAATTTTATACATGTTAAAAAAAAACTGTACGTTTCTGAAACAATTACAAAGTAAAATATTAATAAAACATTATTTTTTATGGATCGACCAGGGGGTCCCCACTATTGACATTTTTGTTATTAAATTTACAAAATTTTATACATGTTAAAAAAAAACTGTACGTTTCTGAAACAATTACAAAGTAAAATATTAATAAAACATTATTTTTTATGGATCGACCAGGGGGTCCCCACTATTGACATTTTTGTTATTAAATTTACAAAATTTTATACATGTTAAAAAAAAACTGTACGTTTCTGAAACAATTACAAAGTAAAATATTAATAAAACATTATTTTTTATGGATCGACCAGGGGGTCCCCACTATTGACATTTTTGTTATTAAATTTACAAAATTTTATACATGTTAAAAAAAAACTGTACGTTTCTGAAACAATTACAAAGTAAAATATTAATAAAACATTATTTTTTATGGATCGACCAGGGGGTCCCCACTATTGACATTTTTGTTATTAAATTTACAAAATTTTATACATGTTAAAAAAAAACTGTACGTTTCTGAAACAATTACAAAGTAAAATATTAATAAAACATTATTTTTTATGGATCGACCAGGGGGTCCCCACTATTGACATTTTTGTTATTAAATTTACAAAATTTTATACATGTTAAAAAAAAACTGTACGTTTCTGAAACAATTACAAAGTAAAATATTAATATAACATTATTTTCAATACAACAGAGTCACATTATTTTTTATTTGTTAAATGAAATAATTAATTAATTGAATTGACTTACCCCAAAAACTTATTGAAACACAATCTGCAGGTTTAGTAGCCACTGGTTTCGGCGCCGAATCCAAACTAATTCGCACAAAATCGGTGGCTGTATTTATATGCTAGGATGACGTCAAATTTCAAATCTAAACTAAAATATTTAACTAAAAGTGAAACATCTAACTTGAACTGAGTTCAAGGTCATCCAACTGCGTAAAAGGAATATTTTTCCATCATCGTTTTTTCGCTAAAAATAATTTCCAAACTAAAACTCAACTCAAGGTCATTTAACTGTGACTCTTTTTTTAGAAAAGTTGGTTTTCGTTCAACATGAGCGAGCAGGAAAAGATTTTTTTTTTGTTTTATTCATGCATTGATTCTATTTTTATATAATAATGACACACAATAATGTTACATTTTATAATAAAAATGAGCAACTTGCATTAATTTAATCTAATTTTTTTTGTAGAAACGAGTTTTATCAAAATCATCTTAAGCTAAATTCTGTTCAAAATACCTTTTTTAGCAGCCTTTTTACTTTCTTCTATCTTTACAAGAAGAAAGTATTGAATTCATGAAAATTTTCGACTTCCGGTTTTCGACGGATTTATACGTCTGTCTGTATGTGACAAAAAATTTGTGGGCGCTCTATCTCAAGAACTAATGCTTGAAATTTAATAAAATTTTATATTCAGTTAGACCTTGATATGGATTAGTGTCTATTGGTTTTTGGTGAAAATTGGCCTGCAGGTGGCGCTGTTATACTACGTTTTTCATGATTTTCAAGATTGCTATATCTCAAGAACTAATGCACAGAATTTCACCAAACTTCAGATTCTGTGACCCCTTGATATAAATAGACGCTGATTAAGTTTTGGTGTAAATTGGCCTGCAGGTGGCGCTGCTATACTACGTTTTTCATGATTTTCAAGATTGCTATATCTCAAGAACTAATGCACAGAATTTCACCAAACTTCAGATTCTGTGACCCCTTGATATAAATAGACGCTGATTAAGTTTTGGTGTAAATTGGCCTGCAGGTGGCGCTGTTATACTACGTTTTTCATGATTTTCAAGATTGCTATATCTCAAGAACTAATGCACAGAATTTCACCAAACTTCAGATTCTGCGACCCCTTGATATAAATAGACGCTGATTAAGTTTTGGTGTAAATTGGCCAGCAGGTGGCGCTGCTATGCCACGTTTTTCATGATTGCTATATCTCAAGAACTAATGCACAGAATTTCACCAAACTTCAGATTCTGTGACCCCTTGATATAAATAGACGCTGATTAAGTTTTGGTGTAAATTGGCCAGCAGGTGGCGCTGCTGTGCCACGTTTTTCACGATTTTTGCGATAGCTATATCTCAAGAACTAATGTAGAGTCTAAATAAGTCGACCCTAGATGCGTTTGAGTGCAAAAAATGAATTTAAAAATGAGTCTGAAAAAACGCAATTTGTTATATTTTCTCAATCTTTCAATCACCATAAAGTCAGAAATTTCTGTTCAAAATACCTTTTTTGGCTGCCTTTTTAAAAATATATTCTGACTTTATTGAAAACTCGACCAATTCGCCACAGTTGCTAAATAAGAGAATTTGTCATTTGGATGCGAGCAAAATTGAATTTAAAAATGAGTCTGAAAAATAAGCAGTTTTTGCTAGAAAAATTAGTCCTATGATAAACTTGTTAATATAAAAATTGTAGATATTATTGAGAAGATGTAAAATAAATGTAATTATATTTGATTACTTAAGGGTGTTCTCAACTGATCCGCTCAACAAGCGAAAAACGTTTTGACACATTTTACAAATTCATTTTTCAACAAAAAGTTATAAAATTTTAATGCCTGACTATGAAAGCGATTTCGAATTGAACTTATTTTTCCATTTTATGATAATTAAATTACTTATCGAGTTATAAGCTATTTCGATGACGCAATCACCCGTTTTTCTCCTCCTTTTCGACCGGTTTTTCTGCTTTCGTCGGGAAATATGCTCAAAAGTGTCAACTTTGAAGGCTTGTTATGAAAAATCTATTGTGTTTTTTTTTTAAAAAAAACAAAAGAATGAGTGCAATTAAAGAGTTTCTGAATAACAACACCTGCTATTTTTATGCATTTCCAAACAAAAATAAATTAATGCATGTGTCACAAAGTTACCCTTTTTGATTTTAAGAACACCCTTAAGAATTGAGTAAGTTATGAATTTTTTTTTCTTTTTTCTTTTCGTCGGTAAAAGTTGATTCTGTCAAAAAACCCATATATACAAAAGTTTCAGATAATGTTGAGTACATTTATATAAAAAATTTAGTTGGATTTGATATCTTGAGAATTGACAAAGTTGTGATTTTTTTTTCTCCATGTTTTTTTTTCGCCCCCCCCCATTTTTAACTTTACCAAAAATCTGTCATGCAGCTCATTTTTTGAGAAGTAATATAAACTTTAAACTGATTCGATATCTATTTTATTTAAAAAGTTCAGGTTACAAGAAATGGTGTTCATATAAAAAGATTTTTCTAATCCTTTTGTGTACACCAGAGGTGCCTATCGAGGATCTTTTTCACGAAGAAGTGATTTTGAAATCTTGGTCAAATTATTGATTATTAATTTAATGTAAAAACTTTTAGTCTTTTGAAAAAAAATGAATCGTGAGTGTATTGAGGAAAAAAAGTGTTTTGGCGCAATTTAAGATTTGAATTTTTTTTATTTTGATCGTAAAAAAAAATGTTTCTTTAGAATTTAACAAGTTTTTTTTTAAATTATTCCAATATATCTGACAACACGATTCATTTTTTCATCACTTTATAAACTTTGTTTCTTTTTTTTTTTACATCCAGTTTAATAACTTGATTCGGCCGCTTTCGATTTCCGGTTTTCGATGGACGGGGTCAGAGATTCTAAAAACATGTTTTTACAAAATGTCTGTCTGTATGTCGCCATTCTACCATCAAAAAGTGTATAAAGTTATGCATAGAATTGAACCAAATTTTTGTGAATGGCTGTGGCAAGCAGGTCATGCTTGCCACAGCCAAAAAGTTTTGAAATATTCCGCCGGAAGGGGGCGCTGCAATCGCGATTTTTGTGCCCATTTTCCACCGACCAAAAGTATATGAAGTTATGCATCGAATTGAACCAAATTTTTTAGTGAGACATGTTTCTTTCAACTCTGTATTAATTGAAAATGAATAAGTATAGATATCTGGTGACTTTTGAAAAAAAATAACAAAATATTTTTCGCCTTATTGTGTGAACTTTCTGTGATAGATATTTTGGAATACATTCATAGCTATGTGAGCTGCTAATCTCTTACTTGGGTGGAACCAAATTTATTAAGTTGTGTAAATATTTAAGAAATGGTGTTCATATAAAAAGATTTTTCTAATCCTCTTGTGTACACCAGAGGTGCCTATCGAGGATCTTTTTCGCGAAGAAGTGATTTTGAAATCTTGGTCAAATTATTGATTATTAATTTAATGTAAAGACTTTTTAGTCTTTTGGGGGGGAAAAAATGAATCGTGAGTGTACTGGGGGGGAAAAAAGTAGTGCGCTAAAAGATTGCAATTTAAGATTTGAAATTTTTTTTATTTTGATTGTAAAAAAAAAATGTTTCTTTAGAATTTAACAAGTTTTTTTTAAAAAAATTATTCCAATATATCTGATAACACGATTCATTTTTTCATCACTTTATAAACTTTGTTTCTTTTTTTTTAGAAAAAAAAAATAAACCAATATTGGTTTCCTATCTGACGCGAAAAAACGGGCCGAACAGAAACATGTATGGATAAAAGACTATTGTCTTTTACCTTATAAACATGTTTCTGTTCGACCCGTTTTTTCTTTTTTTTTTAAATCAACAAGTCTCTTTTTTTCTAAAGTTTATCTCGAATCCAATCGGCGAAAACAATACATTCAATTCTCGAACAATGTGGCATTTTATCATTAAGCAGTCTTCTATGAATTCCACAGCCGTTTACCAGGATGTATTTCAATGGGTGGGATATTGCATCAAATTTTGGGCATCCAAAATCTTCCAAATTTAGATATGGAATCCCTAGGTCTTGCAGCACGTCCCTTTCAACGTGGCCACCTTTATAGGCTACTATATATTTTTTATCAGTTTTTTGGCACTCATACTCGGCCTTTACAATGGTTTCAAAAAATTCGAAATCAAAAAGATGTCTTTCGTTAGTCAGGGGTTCGAGAGTTAGGCCGTGCAGGTTGTTTGTACAATAGTTGATGGTTTTCCAATCTTTCCAAGTTGCTTGATTAGCCAGGTGGTTCAATCTGAAGGTGTACGTGCCGCTATCGCCTTTCGTCAGTGAGGCAAATCCAAGTTCTCGGCAGTAAAATTTTCCCCCGATGCGGAATCCGTCGAAATCAACGACAAAGTTCTCAGATAAAGAAAATTTCCAACTAGTCGATAAAAAGTGGTAGCAAGGCTTTCTGACAAGAGCAGAATGATGCTTTGGTCACAATGCGATCTCCTTTTTATATAAAAGACTTGTCAAAACAATCGGACTGAAATAGAATTATCAGAAAGGATGTAGCTTTTTATCGCGGTTAACAGGAAGCCACAGTGTGAAAAAAAATATCAGAACCAATTCTGAAAGAAACTTTTAGAACATTTTTTATTTTCGGAAGCGGAAAGGAAATGATGCAATTCCTTTTTTTTATCTGTTTAAACAGATGCATATCACGAGAAAATTGTTATATAATTATTTTCTAGAACATTTTATTTTCGGAGGCCTTGATATTAAATTCTCGGAAAGGAAATGATGCAATTCCTTTTTTTTTATCTGATCACGAGAAAAAATAGTTATATAATTATTTTCTAGAACATTCAGTTTATTTTTAGAATTTTTGGAAAATATATTACGGTCATTACAAGTTCCTTGTAAAATCTTTACTTGATATCATCTTTTTTGATACCTCGAATATTTCAATATTTAACAAGTTCTAACTTGCGACAAGTAAATTTTAAAATGCATTAATATTTTATAGGAAAAGATTTCCCTTACATTATGGTCACTATTTTTAAATACATCAATAGCTTTTTACTGAATTTCCCCCTTACATTATAGTCAATGGCGAAAAAACTAGTTTTTAAATACAGCTCAAAAGATTTCCCTTACATTATAGTCAATGGCGAAAAAAAAACTGTTTTTAAATGCAGCACACCCTTACATTATGGTTAATGGGGTCTGTTTTTTTTAAATACATCTCAAAAGATTTCCCTTACATTATGATTAAAAATGGGCCCCAACAATGATTATGTATAATTTATTTTTTCGAAAAAATGCAAGTTTTGCTTTTTTAAATTTTACAATATTGGATTTATATCTAACCCAAAAAATGGGTAAGTCTTTCTATCATTTTAAATTTTACAATATTGGATTTAACCCCCCCCCAAAAAAAATGGGCCCCAACAATGATTATGTATAATTTATTTTTTTTCGAAAAAATGCAAGTTTTGCTTTTTAAGTTTTCCAATATTGGACTTATATCTAACCCAAAAAAATGGGCCGAACGAGGCATGTATGGATAAAGACTATAAAAGTCTTTCCATAACACATGCCTCGTTCGACCCATTTTTTTTTTTTTTTTTTTTTTTTTTTTTTTTTTTTTTAACACAAACTGTATTCATAAACCTCTTCTCCGAAATGAATCAAAACTTTTCTTGGGGGTCCTGACATTCTCAAGTTCTCCAAATTTTCTTCATACAAGTGAACTTCTCGTCGTTTTAATATATATTCATTAGCCAAGTCCTCGTACAGATCAAAAGTTTTGCGTCTAAAGTCGCTTAGAAATTGACTGAAAGTCTGGGAATTTGAATAATCATCAGCCATTGTTTTTACTCGAATCGCTTTCTTATATTCAGTCGTGATTCTCATAGGTTCGAGCGGTAGAATCCTGGCCACCTCTGGGTTTTGAAAGGTGTAAACCAAATACTCAGCTGCTCGCCTCTTGCATGCTCTCAAAATTTTCACGGCCTCTCCAATTGAAAAAATTCGAATTTTCAGAGATCCACGGGGCAAGTCCATTCTCTTATAAATGACATCTTTCACCCTCAGATGGGCGTGTGCAGATGCATACTGATGTAAATTTTTGTATTCAAATATTCGAGCAATATCTGTTGCCCGGACAAAGGGCAAGCCATCGGATGACAACACTACCAGAATCGGAAAAGAAAGCAGATCGTTGACTAAATAGAAGAACATTTTGACTGGAGATGAGGAACAACAGCAGGAGCTCAAGCAAATGATAGCTTGCTCGGCCAGGCAGACCCGTATTTATACTCGCATTCGACCTCGAAAGATCTTTCTAGAACTTCCTGCTTCACCAGAATTCCGTTAAAATAGGTCGTAGAAAAAACAAACTAAAATAATCATGTGTCAAGGAAAAACTGGTTACATAAGAGTCTCGACCTGTTTTTGTATTTCTTTGACGTAGATAAATTTACCAGCATCCTGTTTTCCGAGAAGCCGGCCTTGTTTATTTTTAATCCGCCACGTGCAACCCGATTGTTGCGCAAGGTCACGCCTAAATTTCAACACAGGACTTTTTTTTCCAATCCATATAAATACTCCAATGTTGGTAGATATAATTTCTTTTAACCTCCTGACTTCCACCGGCTCACACACTAAGCTGCAGGTTTCACTGCAATATTTAAATTAGTTCACAAATAAAACCCAGTTCTGAAAAAATTAAGTTAGGTTATCAGAGATCCGATACTAATAACGCATCAGGTTGGGGGGGGAAAAAAACATCTTTTTTTTATATTTTTTAATAAATTACAGAACATTACAATATTACCCTTTGGCTGGGCAGGTTTTTGAAAAAAAATCAAGTAAAGAAATGAAGTGGAAAGACACATTTTGTGGAATTTGTGCTCTTTTGGAACTTGGGTTCGCTTTGTTCACGTTGTTTTTCGCTTGTACCATTGTGTAAATAAACGCAAACAGTGGAATTTTATATATATTTTTAACGACGTTAAAAAATTTATTTTATACATGTTCCAATTTTTGCATATTTTTTTCGTTTTGAAAAAAATCCAGAGGGATTAGAGTGCTCGAAGAATTTTGCAGCCGACTGTAGTTAACGTGTTATCAAAGGAAAGTTACTAAGTTAATAGTAAATACTGAGTTAATAACAAAATATTAACTAATAAAAACTAATAAAAACTAAGTTAATAATAAATAGTTAAAACAATTGCTTTGCAATAAAGTTTTGTTAACAAAATCTTGAATTCATAGATTTGTTTTTTAATCTGTTTGAATGTTTTTGTTTTTATTTTTGTTTGAATGTAAGTTTATCAAAAGCATACGCTAAATAATTCTGGATATCACATTTTGAATTTATTTTAACTTACCAAATTAAAGAATTGTGAATTCCTATCCTATCCATTACAGAACATTATTGCTAAACAAACCATTCATTTTTTCACCATAAATAAGAAAAGGACTTGTTTGGTCAACCAGTGTTGGAAAAATATGTGTCTTAAGATTAAGATTTATTATAATTATAAATTATTTTTATTGCACTAAGCCGGTTAATTTTATATTCTTTCAAAGATCCATAAAACATAAAGTTATTTTTTTATCACGATTTATCCTACTCTGCAACAGTATTTTGAATCTCTGATTCTATCAATTATTACACTAATGTTTTTAAATTTTAAAAGAGTTATCCTGAATATTAAATGTTCTTCTTTTACCACAGGTGCCCCTGAACACCCAAAAGATCTCAGGGCTGTGAATGAAACTACAGATTCTATAACACTAACGTGGACTCCAGGATTCGATGGAGGAGCAGACCAGAACTTTCGAATCCGCTACAAGAAATCTGGTACGTCTATTTACTACTACAGAGAGGCACCCACCAATACCACATCTTACACAATCACAGGTCTGGAACCCGGTGCAAACTATGATTTCTTCATTGCGGCGTACAACTTCATTGGAGAAAGTGCCTTCACAGAGAATGTGTTGAAGGTGTCGACAAAACAAATAGTTGTTGGTATGACTGATTATGTTATTCCAGGTTGTATCCACAGAATGTGTTTATTGACCATTCTTAGCGCGCGATCAATTTGAAACGCCGTCGCTCGCAGTACATCTCCCAGATGTTTTCTTTTCCTGTATGAAGGATTTTCAGTAGCAGGATTCGAATTTTATCTGTTGAAAACTGCGTTTTGGATAATTTCTACAAATTACTAAAAGCGTTAATGAGTAACGTGCGCAAATTGGAATAGCTATAAACTATCGAAATATGTATAATTTGGCAATATTTGCTAACATTACGTTTTAAAACTCTGTCGCATTTGTAAAATAGTATACTTCTAAATGTCAACATTATAAGACTAGCAATTCAATATTTTTTCAACTTTTATACATTCAAGAAAAGGAATTTCTGATAAAAATATCATAAAATAAATTTCGATCCCAGAAAAAAAGAATACTTCTAACTGGTAGTCTTATCATCGCTATCTGCATGTATTGAGACATATAGATAAACATTCATAATGGATGCATCCTATAATAAATCGCATCAAATCAATAAATCAAAACAGTCGCTTTTTTATTTTGAGCTCCCCTGACTTTATGAGATTGTTGTTCATGTAATACTATGCTTTAATAATGACAAAAATTTTACTTAATTTGAAAGATAAAGGTTTAACATTAACTGAACTCACTCTGATGTCAAAATATAAAACACAAAAAAAGTTATCACTGCTTTTTTGCAGTTCTTAATCCGACTGAAAATACTGTGTTTCAAGATGTTGAATTTTTTTTTATTATACCTCTGCGTCATATGTTACAACTGGAAATACCACAGTAGTAACTTGCATCCCAAAAATGCAACAGAAATAAAGTACTTATGCATACTATTCTACATGAATGGGTTAAAGTTTACATTTGGAAGTAATCTAAAATGAACCTCCAAATAAACAGGATTACATACAGACTAATTAAATGAATATAAATACAGAGAAATAAGTGATAAAATTAACTATTTAGTGCGGCTTTGCATATAAGAAAACAACAGTGTTTCGAATTTAATGGATTTTTTAATTCGTATATTATTAATTCTCCCACAAAATAATTAAAGTAACAATATTTTCTTTAGGTAATAACAGACATTTCGTATTAAATTAAGGGAAATTAGCTTTTAGGGTGTAAAGTCAGATTCTTTGAACAACGTAACACTGTCATGATAATGCTATTTACTATGGGGCATACTACCATGAAAATTGAAGGCTTAAACCAATAAAGGTAGCATTAAATTGCAGTTTAACCCCTAGCGGCGCGGTGGTTTCATAGATATACCACTTAATTTAAAATCCCAACTCCACATTGGCACTGGAATTTTTTTTTTTAATTACGATTTATTGAATGCGTTAAATATAGCGTTTTCTTATTTTCAAATAAAGTTATTTTCAAATTCTGGTGCCAATCATTAATTTCAACACTTAAGCAATGAATTTGTCCTGCACTGCGAAGTATTAAAAATTAAGATTATTAAACTAAATTATTTCCATCACTTTTTAGGTGCATCCATAATTATGCAAATGCGTAGTACTTATAGTTGTCGTTCAGTCCGTCCATCTGCCCGCATATAACAACGCAAAAACTACCCAACCGAATCGTTTGAAATTTAAGATATGTAATTATTACATAATTTTGTCAAGTCATTTTAAATTTTATGAGAATTCGATGCATAGATCAATTACAGGGACAATCAAAAGTGTTCCGTTATATTGCGTCAATGAAGCAAAATGTTTCAAAAGCATTTTAATTGTGTTACACTCACTCGAACAAAATAAAATTGATATACATCTATAAAGGACATATTATAATGTACATTTTGCATAATCTGTGATCCAAGGAACATTTTTTATTGATTTACAAGGCCACACAAGAGTATCCATTATATAATGAGTATACGGAGAACATAGTTTGGTGCTCATTGTAATTGTAATTAACTATTTACAATTTTATGAGATTGATATATGAGAGTAATATTGTAAAACTTCATTATCGTACGAACGCACCTCATTCCAACCGTGCAATTTCCAACTTGTTTGAAAAATAGATCTTCACTTTATTCAATGATAAATAAAGTGCACCATAATTCGGACAATTACACTATTTTATAAAGCTGGTGGAAATTAAACAATTCTGAATAAATGCCATGAAGTCCGTGAATATCACGAAAGCGAGAATTGAGGGCTTAAAATAAATATCAACAAACGTAAATCATTTTGTATTAGTGCTTTATTTTAACCAAATACATAGTCTTTCTTAGAATGCAAAATCTGTTAAGTTTGTGACTGTTATAACATAGGGTGTCACCCATATCCTATCTACCTAAATATATAGAATTATGCACTCATAAATTTAATTTTTTCATATTTTATAAATTTTCTGCCCTTCATTTTAATTTTATGTTATAATTCATTAATTTGTGATTTTCTAATTCTGTTAATACATAAATCAATTTAGCATTACATAAATACTATGCTTTTTTGTTCTAACTGTTTTGGACGATTTTAGCTTACGAATGAATACGCTCGTAATTTATTCAAAAAATTATTGCAAAGCTAAAAATTATTTGAAAACAACGGTCGCGAATTTAGGCATTTTGTTTAAATTATTTTAAAAATAGTATTAACACCTGTAAGATGCATAGTGAGCGACGGCGTATTGACGATTGTAGTCGAAATATTGTTAATGTGGAAATCTGCTTTAATATATTTAAAATTTGTGATTATTCGACATAAAATGCAAAATATTTAAAGAAATTTGTTGCCATTTTGCATATACATAAACAAAAACTGTAACAACGAGAAAAAAAAGACATCCAAAAATGGCACATTAGAGAAATTGAAATAATTTTACCAGATGCTAAAAGTGTAACTGTGGTTATTGGAATTTATTTGTAGCTAGTTATATTTTGAAAATTCTTATTCATGAAGTTATTTGCTCCCAATCATGTATTTTGAATGAAAATCAGTTGTGATTTACATACCCAAAATTGTTCCGAAGAATGTTCTGCATTTATTTTTTTTCAAATACTACAAATAGTAAGAATAATGTGCTTTTATATTATTCTAATGTTTATATTTCTCGCATGAAGTGGTATTTTGTATTATATTTTTATTTTTTACGAATTTGTGTATTGAAATTTCAGCATTTACTATTTGTGGAAAAACTTACAATCATAATTGATATTTTCAATAATAGAAAGAGGAATTAATAATTTGTTTTGAAAAATAAAAGGAATCCATGTATGCTACTTCAATAGAAATCTGTTGTGAATATAGAATCAATACAGAATGAAACAGAAAGGAATTTAAAGTTTATAATGATACTAAATATTAGAATATTTTTCAGTTACATCTCCAAATCCTGTTTGTAATAGAATAAAATTATTAAAATAAAGAAGAATGCAGTGACAGATCAATTATTCATACCTGTGTTATAAAATCCAAAAAGCTTTCTTTATATAACATGAACTTACAGGAAAGACTGATATATCCAGAGATATTTTGAGAAATATTTTATTAGTTTTAAAAAACATTCCACACAAAAAAATATTAGAAATGCACAAGAAGCATTATTACAACTTATAGTATACATTTATATCATTCAATAATGTAAAATAAAAGGCATTTTAGCTTATTATAACTGTAAGAGATGGAAAAATAAAAAGAAAGAATGTACAATAATAAAATAAAAATTATGTATTATTTAGAATAATACATTCTATAAAGATGCAAAAATACATGATAAAATTTATTTGTTGTTTTCTTCCACATATTTTCTAATTGTTGTTTTGATTGAAAAAAAATAAATTAATGTTATTTTAAAGTTAAATGAAACACTGTATGTATAATGCAGTAAAAGAAGAAATTAATCAACGTATTACTTTAGAAAAAACAAATATACTTCTGAATTATTTCAATTTCGCATCTTTTGTTCTACTTCTGCAGTAAATGCTACATGAATTTTGGAGTAGGATATTAATTAAATATATATATGTTGTTAAGAAGAAATTACTTCAAAAGAAAATGGCTTCTTATTTTAAAACTAGCCTTGAAGGAGTTTCCGTAATTTTGAGAACAATTG
Source organism: Maratus speculifer (assembly GCA_964019185.1). NCBI lineage: Eukaryota > Metazoa > Arthropoda > Arachnida > Araneae > Salticidae > Maratus > Maratus speculifer. The sequence goes on along the minus strand of OZ025290.1, from coordinate 148,248,724 downwards.
TACAGTATGTCACAATATTATTTTATTTTTAAAATAAAATTTCTAATTTTTTCATTATTTAACAAGTATATTTACATGTTATTTTTAAATTCATTTTGTATTTACATAGATTGAAATATAGTTTTAAGTTTTATTTAAATAGCTAGTTTCTATAGATAACAGAAGTTGAGTAGAATGTTTTTGTTTTTATGTTCATTTAGAAAAGTGAAAAAAAAAATCTAAATCGCATTAATTGTAAAATCTTTATACAAATACAATTTTAGGAAACATTGATATTTCCAAATATGCATGTGAGAATTATGAAATTCACATTTATGTAAGAACTAATAAAAATACTAGATTATTAAGCATGAGTAAGTCAAAAAACCTTAAACATACTAATTGCTCTTAATTATTTCACTTAAACAGATGTGTATTACATTTATGATGAGTTTTATTACTATTATTATTTATTTGTGAATTTTATGGTAGACGCTTTTATACAGAAATGAGAGTTTGAGTCATTATCACCTCTGCAAACATTCAACTATTAGTTATAGTTTTAATCATATCTCGCCGGATAAATTTCTAACTTCCAAAAATCATGTTTAAGAGTAGAAGAAACAAAGACAATCCTATGATAATTATGTGAGCTTTAAGACCCATTTCCTTGGAAACTACCCGTTAGATTTTGATGAAATTTAGAAATTATATTCATTCGATTATTTTCAAGTCTGTTTTTTTATTATTATAATTATATATTTTTTAGATCTATGTAAATTTTTCTGACATTTTCCCATTTTTTAAAAAGTAATATATAAATTAAACAGTCTGTCCAATACTATCTAATTTTTTTTATACTCTACCAACAAAAACCGTTTTATCGAAACCGCCTGTTTACTTTCAAAGTCAATGAGGTTTTAACTGAAAAATACATTTTTTCGGTAAGCTAAAAATCTAAGACAACTTTAACTTGTGGAAAGTTCTTGCACAGTTTTAGTTAACAGATAAATTAACGTGCATACGCTATATGGCCAAAAGTGACCGGCCCCATGCGATTTTAGGCATTTTGTTCAATATCTAGAAAAATACACGCGGAATTTTCCTGAAATTCCTTATGTGTAAGCATAATAGTACAGGTCCTACATTTCCCTGAAGATTTTTTCCCGAAACTTCAATAAGGGACCGTCAAAAAATTAAAAAAGAACTAATATCATTAGGATAAATCTGTAAAAACTAATTTAGCAAAAGTGTTCAAACTGTACATTATGATTAAGTGGTTTATTGTAATAAACCATGTTCATTTTTGTGTGGATAGAATGTATACTCGTAAAGAAATTAAGATTTTTATAAAAAAAAGTCCTGACCTTTGCCAAAGTTTTTGCTTATAATTTGATTACATTTTCATATAAAAAAAGGTTTTTTTCCAGAAATATAACAAACAACATTGTACATACTACCCTGCAATCAGATTTAAAAAAAATAAAATAAAAATTGTATGAAAAATGAGCAAGTTTACTAAATAATTTATGTTGCGCTCTCGTCAATGCTATCAAAATTTCATTTGCATACTGTGTTAGCTAAATATACAGAGCAACTTTTGTAGAAGTCTGTAAAACATAGCTTGAGAATTTTGAAAGTAATCGTCGATAGAATAAGCTGAAAATCCATTGTTCCCAAAAAAGAAAAGAACAAATAAGGGGTTGTATCCAAATATAGTAGTACATGTCATAATTTATATTCCATATTGTCTCTAATCAATGGATATATGGATACAGTACCTCATCTTTTTGTTTCATTTTGGGAATAATGGTTGGTTGGTTGATTGATTTTTTGTCGTCCGATTATCTACGCTAGGGATATAGGACCAGGGGAGTGCCCTCCGTGAGGGTCTTTCTAAGGGAACCTAACCCGTATTTACGCAAGGTTCGAAGAAAACCACGGAAAACTCCGAACGGTTAGGCCGACAGCCGCGATTGGGTTCGAACCCAGCACCTGCCGTCTACCAGTTGAGAGGTCCCAACCTCTCGGCCACTGGTGGGGCTTGAGAATAATGGATTTTAAACTTATTCTATCGACGATTACTTTCAGAACTTTCAAGCTATGTTTTTGAAAATTTTACAAAAGGTGCTCTATACATTTGGCTAATACATTATCCAAATAAAAGTTTGATAGCGTTCACGCATGCTTAATAAAAAAGTATTTAGTAAACCTGCTCATTTTTTCATACAATTTTTGTTATTTTTTTTTAAATTCTGATTATACTGCAATGTGTACAATGTTGTTTGTTACATTTTCGAAAAAGAACATTTTTTTATATTAAGAACTCTGTAAGTTATAAGCAAAAAAATTGAAAAAAATTGGAACTCCTCTCATAAAAAATTTAATTTCTCTACGAGTATGCATGCTATCCTCATAAAAATGAACACAGTTATTTACAATAAGCCACTTAATCATAATCTACAGTTTGAATGCTTTTGCTAAATTAGTTTTTACAGAGTTATCCAAATGATATTCATTCTTCTTTAATTTGTTGACGGTCCCTTATGAAATTTTGGGAAAAAAAAATCTTCCAGTAAATTTAGAATCTGTACTATTATGTTCACATATTTAGAGTTTCAGAATATTTCCTCAAATATTTTTCTGGATATTAAACAAAATGTCTAAAATTGCACGTGGCAAGTCACCTTTTGCCATATAATGTATAACTTACACGTAGATAACGTACACCTAGATAACATCTGCATTCACATGGTAAAATTTTCAGTATAAAAAAAAAATAATTTGAGTTAGCGTGTCATCCTAGTCATGTCTTTGTTTAAGCTCTTTTTAATAAACATGAACTACATTTTAATGAAGTGTTTCTTGTACACTTTTCAATAATATTAATGTTTGTTACGGTGACAGTGGCGAAAGCCAGATTGATGCACTTTATGTTTTTTATCTTTAAATATTAAATTAATTAATGAGTAACACTAGTGCAATCAGTTGCAATATTATTCTAACGTAAATTGTCTGATTATAAAATATTTAATCATTTTTTAAATTAAGGAAAAACATTTTACTAAATAAGCATTCCTAAAAAATAATCTGCGTATTACTGCATTTGTTTATTAGTTTTAATTATATTTCATTATATTTCAAGATTTATTATTATCTTTTTTATTATATAATGTCTTTATTAACATAATAATTAATTCAAAATTATCATTTAAAAGAAAATAAATATCCGATATTTTACTTTTAAATTTATGCACTGCATTCAATAATATATTTTTATGCAAAATTTTTTCTACCGCTTACTATTAATATACAAGATCATAAAAAATTAAATATGAAAAGCCTTAATGACTTAAGGGTTCAAGAATTTAGAAAGTAGCTGTCTAAGAAGATACCACACAATGCAAGCTCGGAAATGTAAATAAATACAGAAATTACCTAACAACAAAATGTCACGTTTATTGGAGTTTGACATGTTACAACATTTTGCAAATGCAATGATAAATAATTTGAATGTTTTATATAAGGTGATTCAAAATAACGTGGACAAAATGATGTGACAAACCAAGCATACCACAAGGATAAAAAACCACATAGGAATATAGGGTCGAAAACTACTTATTGAGTCACAAATACATGGTTTTCATTCTAGCTACACCCGGTTTAAAAGTAATAGTTTCGAGGAAAATAAAAATATTGTAATGAAAATGCAATGATATGTACCTTATTTTATGTGAAATGTGATAACGTTACGAAAAGATCTGTAAAAACATATTGCTCAAGCAATCGATTGTGCTGTATAAACTGATTGTAACAGTTTAAAATGTGAGGTGCCCAATGCATATTGCTAGTGCGCATAATGTAAGCTTCTGCCACTTTTGTTTAGTGTTATTACATTTAAAACAAAGGTGAGAATGTCTGTAAAATGTTTTATTACAATATACTTCCGTTTTCTGAAATTTATTACCGTCAACCCGAATTGAGTTAAGATGAAACACCCTGAATTTGTGGCTCAATAAGTGGTTTGCGGCCCTATGTTCCTATGTGTTTTTTATCCTTGTCGTATGCCTGATTTGTGATATCAATTTGTCCACGTTATTTTGAATCACCCTGTATAAAAAAAATCTTGAATATTTAATTAGTTGCTTTTAAATTAATTATTGAAATCATGACAAATTTCTACATTGCATAATTGATTCCTATTTCTTTAAGGGATAAATGGTACTGTCGGTCTAATTTATTCTATTAAGTAAAATAATTATAGGTTTATAATTAACAACCATTTATATGATAGAAATATACAAAAAATATTGGATATTTTTATTTACTATGACCTCATTTTCAAAAACAATGTATAACAATATTTATTTTTATTTATTTAATTTTTTTTTATATTACACGACATTAAAAACCGCCATAAATTTTGTGTTTAGTAGTTTCATTCTCTAAAAAACTAAATTATAAAATTATTGTAGCTAACAGTTCATGATATAATTTTTTATCACTTGAATTTTATTTTACATTTTTATGCATTTTTTAACTTTTAAACCATACATATCGATTTAATTTCTATTATAATTCTCATATATATATATATATATATATATATATATATTTTTTTTTTTTTTTTTTAAAGGAAAGAATGAAAAACTTTATCTTTTAATCCACACACATAAATATTCTTGATAATGGCTTGAAAATATATAAGCAAAATTGTATATCAGCTAAATCTATTTAAATGATAATTACATTAAAAATATTCTAACTTAATTTTTTTAAATATAAAATCATTATTTTTTTTCAAAATATTGTTCAATGTTACTTTTTTTATTTAATCAAAAAGCATTCAAATAATAACAATAAAAATACAATAAAAATCATATAATTTCTATTCCTAGTAAAATGTGTCATTATTGAAATGAATTGTGGACAAAAATCATTTTGGTGGACTTGGACTCGAACCTGTGTCCTTTACTAATCATTTTGGTGGACTTGGTCTCGAACCTGTGACCTTTACTAAAATTCAAATGTCATATTCAAATCAAAGATTTAAATTGCTGCTTTAGCCTTCCATCGTCATTTTTAACTGAAGATTTAAAAAAAAAAAAAAAAAAAAAAAAAAAAACAGTTGAAGCATGTGCAATTTTGTCGAATTTGCTCTTATGCATATTACAGAATTAGCTTTGCGTTTTAATATAAATGATAATTTAATGCATTATTAATATGAGTCTACAAAAAATATCATAAATTGCACTGTTCTGTTTCAGCGACACCGAAAACAACACCAGCGCCAGTCGTCGGTATATCCGAAGCAGAAAAGCAGCGGAGGGCAGCCAATCGGACGTGGTTAATTTCTTCTGTTTTAGGAGGAATAGCTTTTCTGTCATCTTGCCTTTTTTGTATGCTATGCATTTGGAGAAAGTGCTCTCTGCTTACATCTGAAGGTTAGTTTAAAAAATCACATTAACATGTCATCAATGACGATCTATATATTTTTTAAAGTCACAGAGTATTATCTGTTGCCATAATTTTTGAAAAACTAGTTTTCCCATATTTAATAAGATCCAGAAAGATTTTTATTTTTTGCATTTGAGAAGGTCTGGGACACAACAATCTAGCAAATTTTATTGCATTAAAATTCCGTCTCTCTCTTTTTTTTCTTAATGCTTAAAATGATGTTTAAATTACTTTCTATATTAAGTAGATGACTTTTTTTTTTATATGTTTTGAAAATCTGGCTTTCAATCAACGTTTGTCATGTTCCTTCATGATGTTTTTTCACCAATTCAGGTATTTATATCGTTGTAAGTCAACAACCGTTAAATTTAAAAGTTACAAACTTGAAACATTTTTTTGTGATATGTTTAACAATAATTTTGATTCAAAAAATTTGAAAAGTTTAATTTTGAAAATAAGGTATTTTTAAAGTTCATTTTTTAAAGAATTTTACTTAAAAAAATAAATACTTTTAAAAATGCTGAATCAAACTGAAGTCTTAGAGATTTCTGTTTATTTTATTGAAAAAACTTGAAATTCTACGGTTTGTATGTCGAATTATTACGATTTTAATTAACCTCACTTTTTTAATAAATTAAAAAATAGAGAATTTTTAGCATGTATTTTTGTTTAAACAAAATTCAATTAAACTTATGTTAACTAAATTAAATTAATGTTAACTCAATGAATAAAAAATATTTTAAAATGTTTAGTGGACCCCCTTAATATCAGAGCCTCCTTTATTTCAACTCAGATACTAAATGCTGCACTTTTTTCTTTCTTATGGGAACCGCCCCAAATTTTCTGTTAGCATTTTCACCTTCACGTTTATAAATATTGGATTTTCATTTTAAGAAAAAATGAACTGATATCATATGTATAGTCAATAATAAAGCCTTCATTTACACGCTTTATATATATTATAAATAAAATTCCGAGTTTTTTGTTACATTAAAGCTTCATTTGATACTAGCACACTTACAGGCGTTACCATGAATATTAATTTTTAAATGAACCTGAAATTTGTATGGCAAATCCATTCACTGACAGTTAGAGATAGTGGAAATTACCATGGCCGGACTATTGTTCAGTTGGAAAGTTGTATAAAATTACAATTTAATCTTTTTAACCTTTATTTGTGTAATACAGTACAAATTTTTATTCAAAATTAATTTATGATTTCAATTAAGATTTAATTATATTTTCAATATTTTACATTTTTATTTAAAATATTTAGATAAAAAACTAATTAGAAATACATCATTAACAATAATACTGAAAAAAAAATAATAATATAGTTGTAAGCAAATACTATTAAACAGATTTTAAAAATCTATATAAAAGTATAGTATATAATCTAGCAAATTTATTTTCTAAAAAAATATCTGTTTATAACAGAATCCTACTGTATTCGAAAAACAAAACATGTTCCAGATATGCTTTTTTTTAATTTGAAAAATCTGAATAAAATAAAATTTGTCACTAATCGTTTGCATTTCCATCTATGCAGGTTTTATTGTATCTTACTTTTGGTTGGGTCCCCGTTTCGTAATTATTAATCCAGTGTGCAAAGGACAGTCCTGTTTGTATAATTTAATTTCGTTAGACAGTTTTAGGCGCCATCTAGTGAGGGCTTTTGAACTGAAACAATTATTTTTATCGGTGTAGATTAAAAAAAAAAAAAAAAAAATATGAAAAAGAAACATACATGAAATCTCTTTCTTTTCACATTTAATATTTTTAAATATATTTTTTTTTTAATTAAATTGATTGCACATTGCAATTTGTAGAATTTAGTTGCAATTTTTATTATTCGATTCATTTATGTGTATTTTTTCTTAAAGGGTCTCATGAGTCTGACCTTTTACCTGTTAATACAATATAACAACATACCACATTTATTTTTTTTCTTTTCATTCCCTATAAAATATAAATGCATAATTTTTTAAATATAGACAATTTAAAATCTCTTTTATTTAATATATATATATTTTAATATTCTACATTATAATTTTATTTTTATTTTTCATGTTAATTTTTGATAAAAATTTTTTAATTATTTTATTACTTCCATCCATTGCGCACTAGCGTGTAGTAAATTTTTTGGTTCAAGGTGCACCCAAAATACTGATAACGATATAAATTAAATAAATCTTAAATTTATACTTCATTTGAAATCAATTTTATTTATTTGAGATTTAAAATTAAATTATGAAATTTGAAAAAAATTATTGAAAAATTGCCAATATTAAATAAATAATGCAATTACAATATTAAACTTGAAGAATAAAATATTCTTTAAATTAAAATGAAGATATTTATCAAGTTTCATGCAAATTACTTTATTAGTTTTAAAAAATGTTGCGCGCATTCAAAGAGCAATTTAAATCTTTTTAATCAAAATTAAGCATAAAAAAATAAAATACAATTTCATTTTATATTATTCAAAAAATATTTTAAATAGAAGTCATAATAGGTTATCCATATTAAAAAAATATGCATCTATGTTTAATAGGGATTGAGGAAAATTAAATGTAACAAATTGCTAAATTGTACTAGCAAATAAAAAGAAGCCTCCTGAGACTCCTTAACTAATTCCTTTTTTAAATTAAAAATAATTAGAAGCCTTTAAAATTGAAACCCAAAATTAAAAATCTATTTTAATTAAATGTATCCAAAAACGAGGTTTACATAAAGTAATATTATTTTTTTTGATTCGATTTATTACTTACCCATCATACGTAGTATAGGGTAAGTCTTGCAATCGTTTTGAAAATCGAAAAATTTTTTTTGACGGATTTACACGTTTTAGATAGTGGAGATTCCGAAAAACATATTTTTAGAAAAAAAAATTTTGTCGTCCGTCTGTCTGTCTGTCTGTCAGTCTGTCTGTCTGTAAACGCTCTATCTCCCGAACAAATTGAGATAGAGACTTGAAATTTTGTATGTAGTTAGTATGTAAGAATGGGATGAACCCTATTTAATATCAGCAACCTCGATTATCCGGAACTATTTTTTTCGGACTCTCAAAAAATTCGTTCTGATGAAAGGTATATAAAATTTTTCGAATTTTTTTGCTCTAAGGAATGGATGTAAAAGGCAATAAAATAACACACATTTTGCATATAGAACGAAGTCGATCGGATTATTAGTTGTCGAGATATTTGTAATCTTGTTTTCCACATTCTTCGATTTTTCATGACCCTGTATATCATTCAAATTTCAATTCAAAAGTATATTTTAATTGGAAATGAGACGCTTAATCCGACGCAGTTAATTGTTAGTTAATAGAATTATTATTTTTTGAGTTATAAGGATGTTTCTTTTACGCAGTTCGGTACTATTTCAGTAGTTTGGCGTTTTATATAATTTGTCGACATTGGTACATCAGCAGTTCTTTAATATAGCATTACTATGTATATTAACAATATTTAAGTTTTGTTTATGAATTGCAATGCATTGTATAAATAGTTTCACATGTTTTATTTTCATATACTCATCCATGATGGGTAAGTATTACGGTGGTCCCCAACGACTAGTTTATGTGTAGTTTTTTCTTTTCCTTTGATTTCTTAATTTTTTTAAAGTTAACAATAATTACTATAAATAATGGACAGTGTTAAAATTAAAAACATACGCTCTATTGAATTTTAAAAGATTTGTGTAAAAGTAAATTAAAAGCTTTATGATTGCTATCATCAAAATGACGTCAGCATTATGCAGCGGCACTTTATCATTTATAATATAGATAAAAGCCCCACCAGTGGCCGCGAGATTCTGACCTCGAAACTGGTAGACGGTAGGTGATGGGTTCGAGCCCAATCGCGACCGTTGGCCTAACCGTTCGGAGTTTTCTGTGATTTTCTCCGAACCTTGGATTTCCTTGCGTAAATACGGGTTTGGTTCCTTTAGAAAGACCCCCACGGAGGGCATCAGGGCCTATATCCCAAGCGTAGATAATTGGTCAGCATAAACAAACAAACAAGCAAGCATAATATAGATAAATCCACATTGAAAACCTTTCGATTAATTTAAGATCTATTTCTTTTTTTAGTAATCATTCCTATTGCCCAACTTCAAGCTGCTGTTGAAGAACACCGTGATGATACCTGTAATCGCCTTCTACTTAAACAGGAAGAAAAGCAACCTGTTTCAGCACCAGTGGGTGTCCAAAATGAAACGGTTCAAGAAACTGTTCAAATGAAGGATTTTCAGGTATGTATGCATTAATAGTTTCCTTGAAAACAAACTTATTCCTCATTATAATTATGTTTTTATACTTTTTAACTCACTTAACATTGTTTTAATTTATAATTATCTTATATATATATATATTTAATACATTAAAAAATTATATACGACTAATTTTTAAAGTAGAATTCTTTTGTAGAATCGATGCAGATCTTCAATTGTAGAATGATAATTCTATCATTTTTAAGTTGCATTCTATGCATACAAATTAAAAATTGTAATTTTTAAACATTATCACTTGCACTGTCATAGAAATTACAACAAAAGTTAAAAAAATTATTTCAAATTATGAAATATAAATCTGCAATAAATATATAAATGTATTTTTTTTTAATTTAAACTGTCTTATTTTTGTTTAGCTATTTTAAATAAGACTTACTTTTCCTCTTTCCTGCTTTTAATGCCTAAGATTAAATAAATACTTTTACTGAATAAATGTTGATAATTCTTAGGTTTCATGATGTTTATTCTAGTATCCATCACGTATAAGGTCGCAAATGTAAACGTCTTCTATATAAAAAAAATTGTTCATGGACCAATGTACAAAGAAATGCATCTTGGTTTAATTGTATGGCCACACTTACTTGCAAATCAGTGGCAGTATCTTATTTTTTGACTATCAGTATCGGTTATTTTCTAATATATTATTCTTCTTAATTCACATGGCTGTCAGAAAAAAAACCCCATGCAATCTGCATCATAAACTCATAGTTGGACTGAACAGAAATGAAGAAAGAGCTCATATAAAAAAAATACATAACATTACAGCCGTAGAAGATTGGAAACTTACTATCATTCGTTACAAATGAGAGACCAATATAACCATAGAAAAAAAAACGCCGGAGATAATAGATAATTAAACTAAAAGGCTTTCTAAAAACCACCCTAAAATAAAAAAAATAAAGCAGGTCGCGTTTCGAGTCAAAACATTATAGAACCTTATCAGCTGAAAGAGATACGTGTCCGTAACGGCACGTCTCTAACCGCTTTCTTTCAGTGTCATCTTTGACCTCATGCTCTTGCTCTCACGTGTCTCCTTCAGGTGATAACAAGCTGTATCGTTTTGGCTCTAAATGCGACCTGTCTTATTTTTCCTGTTTTATTTTACCTTTAAGTTTCCTGGATCCTAGCGATCTAGTGATCTTGCTCCACTAAAGCATAAATAAACAATCCAGTCGTTCAACTGTTTTAGGGTTAGAGGTTGCATAACCGTAAATTACCCACATAGCATGCATGGTCAGTCACAGTGACGTCACAATGACCTCACTGTGAGTCACTTTCGTCACATCACATCTGTGACCAAAATGCCACTACTCAGTCACGTCACATTGTGACTGAGATGCAACTTTCTTAAAAACCTTTAGAAAATTACAAAAAATCTTCAAAACATGTCATTTACTTTAAAAAAACATGTTTCTGACAATTTGAATATCGTATCTTTTGTCACAGTTTCGTCACAATGTTAATCAGGTCTGTAAGTGATGTGTCAAAGTAGTCACAAATCACACATTTTTCACAAAGTCATACCGTGACTTCACAAAGTGGTCACAATGTGACGCCACAAAAAAGCTCTAAAAGGGCCATAAGACTTCATATTTTAGTCACTGTGACTTCACACCGACGTCGCGTGACGTCACATCGACGATCGATGGTCCCAAAGTCACAATGTGACTTCACAACGATGTCGCAGTGACGTCACCATGCCTTACGTGTATTTATATTCTGTCCAATGATCACTTTATAATATAATCAGAAAACCGTTATCTGGAAGTACGGTTAAGTGACTGAACTTATTTTACTATTTTTACTATAGCTTTTTATTCGCTGTAAATTTTCAGTAATGCTGTGAGCATTTTTTTTTTTTTTTTTTTTTTTTTTGTGTGTGTGTGTGAAATAGAAAAACTCAGTGTTTGCTTTTTGTTGTTTTTATATATTTTTTATGATTAGTAAAAAAGAAGTATTTTACGATAAATTACAATAAATAAAATATTACAATAAAATGTATTTCTTTCATCATATGTAAGAAAAATATCTTCTTAATTTGGTAATGCTTAAATATATTAACAAATTATTTTTTTCATTAAGGATTACTTGATTTAATTTTATTACATTCTTATTCATTTTCTCATATAGGCTGAACAGAGAACACTTACATGGGAAGAAACTGCAAGAATAGATCATGGAAGAACAAGGTCCCTTAGTTTTGATAGAGGGGCTAATACTTATGGTATTCTTTTTAAGTTTCAGCTATATAGAATATATGTGAAATATCGCTTTTTTTTTTTTTTTTTTTTTTTTTTTTTTTTTTTTTGCTATAAATATCAAAGGGACACAGTACCTTGAAATTTGTTAAAATGCTGATTTTATTTTCTTTAATATTAACTGAAATCTTTTTTAATTGAGAATATTTTGACTCCTCATTTTTTTCCTATACGACTATTGTACCGTGAAATTGTAAATTTTGTAAATAGAACCAGGGAAATTACCAACACAAATGAAAATTTTAAACTAATTTTTTTCCTGTTCACATTTTTACAACTTGCTTGTTTGATAAGCACTAAGGTATTTTTCCTTTATAGATAGAGGTTTGATTTTTTTTTTTTTTTTACTTTTTTCCATGGTGTATTTAATTTTTTTGAACATGGATTTAACATTCAAGTTTAGAGATAATTTATTTTAAATATTTAAATGTTGAATTTCCTCCTTTTTAGGTGCGTTCGTAATTATGTAAATACGTAGCACTTATTGTTGTCGCTCAGTCCGTCCGTCTGTCTGTCTTGGCGCAGCATGTCCCCAAAGGGACCTTGCGCCATAAAACCCCATACAACCAACCAACCGTCTGCCTGTCTGTCTGTCCGCATATAACAACGCAAAAACTATCCAACCGAATCGTTTGAAATTTAAAATACATAATTATAACATAATTTTGTCGAGTCATTTCAAATTTTATGAAAATCGGATGGATAGATCAATTACAGGGACAATCAAAACGATTCCGTTGTATTACGGTCAATGGGGAAAAAAGTTTCAAATGCATTTTAATCGTTTGAAATTTAAAACATATAATTATTGCGTAATTTTGTCGAGTCATTTCAAATGTTATGAAAATCGGATGCAAAGATCAATTACATGGACAATCAGAAGGATTCCGTTACATTACGGTCAATGGGGAAAAATTTTTCAAATGCATTTTAATCGTTTGAAATTTAAAACATATAATTATTACGTAATTTTATCGAGTCATTTCAAATGTTATGAATGTCCGATGTACTGATCATTTACAGGGACAATCAAAGGTATTCCATTACATTACGGTCAATGGGAAAAACTATTCAAATGCATTTTTATGATGTTACACTCATTCGAACATAATGGAATTGGCATATGAAATATATACTAAAATATGCATTCTGTACAATCTGTGATGCAAAGAATTTTTATTATTAAATTACAGTGCCACACAAAAGTATTCCACTACATAATGCTATACGGGGAAATATTGTTTGGGGCGTATTTTAATTATATTCAACTATTTCACATTTTATGAATAAGATATACGTGGGTAGTATAAGGGTGTTTTCTTACGGGTCACCCTTAAATGTAAAATTCCATACTTATAAAAATTCATGCACGGTTTTATGTAGTATATTCTAATGAATGTGAAAAAAAGTTAAACAAAAATATTCATATTTAAAAAAAAGTAATAGGGACTTTTAAAATGTTAATTAGAAAATGCATATTTTATTAAAATTGGCTGATTTACAAGATTTTTTTAATTAATTTATTTTTTATTTTTTAGTATTAAGTATTATGTCTTCCCCTCACTTATATTACAGTATTATTCAAAATTGAAGAGATAATTTCAAAGCTAGTGTGTCTCCCTGAAGAAAATAAATCTACCGCTCAAACAAATCTCTAATAGTTTCAGAAAATTAAGCTAATTATCACTTTTACTGGGTGAATTTTGCAGTAAAAAAATTTTACTTTTCCTTTTTAAATAACGCTTCCGAAGTGTCTAATTTGTGCAGCAACACAAAGCAGCTTGTATTGCAGCTAGTATTATAAATGTTGAAACAAGTGGGTAAACGTGATCGCAGATTGCACAGAGGGTCTCGTTTTATATTTCTTTGTAAACATCTTATCCTTTAATTAAAAAATCCAATTTGTTAATTTATCTATATATTTAAAAGACCTGGCTGTTTTTTAGTCATCAGCCCTGAATTTTCTGCTCAACCGATTTTGATAATTGTTTTTTAAAATGAAAGCTATTTATTTGTAGTTGTACCCATTTTAGCTATTTTTTAATTTATTTCCATTTTTATACTTTATTTTTAATTTTAAATGCTTTTTACGATATTTCTTTAAAATGGTGGCAACTCAGTTTAGATTTTCTCTCGATAATAAATATTTACTTTCCATTATCACTTTCCACCAGTCAGAAGTTTTATTTCATCAGTGAACATGTCTCGCTGTTAAAAGAAAAAAAGTTAATTGTTTTTGTAAAATGTAACAACAATAAAATGATTGCGTATAATTATGCACTAATTGAGGTAAAAAATATATTTACTGAAAAATAACATTAATAATGTAAATAAAATAACAGAAAATAATTTATGATAAAAATTAATGTCTAAAGCAAAATAAGAGAAATTTCAAATGAGAAAATGATGTCATTCATCAACCAGATAATTGGAAATTACAATATTATTACGGATGCCTTTTTCATATTACTAATAACAGTAACTTAAAAAAAAACATTTGAAGAGAAAATGACGTCACTATTTAAAACATCGCATTTTTTCTTATAACGATATTACATTTCAACATTTCTTTTCATTATGGACACTGAGATTGAGATTTTACTTTCAGATGACTTCAATTGGTGAAAATAATGTCACAGTAAAAATGAAAATAGTTTTTTTTAATTATTAAACTATTTTTCTTTGAGTGCATATAAAATAAAACTTCTGGATTTCGCCGGAACTCAGATTACAATTTTAACTGAATAATTGCGAATATTTGCATGCAAAATTGTAACTGGCCAACTTGACATTAAGCTTGGAAATATATTTATTATATATTGATTCAATAATGTAATTACTTTTGCTTTTTTAAAAAAACCAAATCGATCGGGTCTTTTAAACATTTCATTAGTCGAATTCGATGGGATTCCACTCGTAATTATTAAATCCTTGCATAGAGGAACAATAAACTTAATTTTTTAATAATTCTAAAAAGAAGTTATTTATTTTAATCAAATTAAAAATGTTGAAATAAAACTATTAAAATAAGATACAAAATGCAATTAAAAAAAATCTGAAATTTAACAAAAAATAGCGCAGATAAAAATAAAATATTAAACTTTTAAGAGCGAAAAAATTGTTTAAACGAAATTTAAAATTTTGAATTATTAATAAAGCAACAGAATAGCAAGAGATTTTAAAACAGAAAGAAAGTTCAGTTCTAAAAATATTTTGAATGTGAAATGAACGAAACCCTAAAAAAATAAAACCTTAAAGTGGCAAAAATGCGAAATTTCTTCTAATTAAATCCATCTTAATAAAAAATTCAAGTTCCAGCATCGGCGTTTGAACTAAGAACCTTCTGTTTTCCAGCAATATGCTTTTTCTCTAAGCTACGACGACTACACGTACTATCTAATACTTTCTAATCAATTCTTCAATTACAGTCGTTAACTTGCGATTATTTTTACATTCAATCATACTAAAGTTTACAAAATTTTTTTGTATGTGGTAGATTTGTAAAGAAACTATGCATTTTTATGGCAGAGATTATTTATCAAAAAGTGGCCCGAATGCAATAAACAATTATCCATTGGTCCATGTATGTTTGATATTGTCCGGTCGAAGTGTTGAATCTCTATATTTTTCTTTTGTAAATATTTTTGGATCAATTTGTATTTATGTTTCAGCAGAAAAATTCTTCTATCAGAATAATTGTACCGGAAGTCTAAAAAATTCTATGGGAATGTAAAAAAAAAAAAAAAAAAAAAAAAAAAAAAAACGATTTAAAAAAATCTAAGGATAGGAGATACATGCAGTTTGCTGACAAATATTCGTCGTGATTCAAAATTTTGTATTACAGCAGCAAACAATTAGTTCCAAATATCGAAAATAGATGGCGCTGTTGCATATAATTAAATGGAATAATTCTGCATTGTTCACACAATGCAAGCTTTGGATAAAAAAAAAACTGTACATGTAGTATTCGCAGATGTTTTTATTCCCAAATCTTCACTGTGTGAACAATGTGGAATTGTTACCTGCGGTAGCGCCATCTTTTATCGAGATTTTATAATAATTTTTTCGTGGCGTCATACAGAATTCCATACTATGCTGAATATTTATTGTCTAACTGCATGTCTCATCGATTCATTGATCTTTTTTTATTGCGTCTTACTTTCGCACTACCTTGAAGCACCCAATATTTTAAAAGCCTCCTTGTTTCTTGAAAAAGAAATTGGAATATGAGACATTTCCATAACAAATTGAAATGTTAAATCACAATGCTTCACACTAATGTTATTTCTATAGTATATGAGATCATGTCAATAATATTTTCTATAAAGGAAGCCCAGTTTAGATCCTCTTAAATGTGAACGGCTTATGTAAATTTGTCTTAAGAAAACATTTTTTTGGCCAAAAATTCTCAATTTCAAAGGATTTCGTTCCAACATTTATTCACAAAAATCATTTATTTTCTTTTCTGTGATATAAAACTTCATTCAAAGAAAACCGAGAAAAGATAAGCTGCTTTGAATGTGAAATTGAACGACATTGATCTTCGATATAAAATGTGCTCTATCGATTAACATTATCTGAGAATTTTTGTGCACCGTAGCTTATATGTGAAATGACAACGGAAAGCATTTTAAAGAAATTCAATATCGATTCTTTTCACCGAAAATATCGGCGTCTGGAAAATAATGTTGAATTTAAAAATAACTCTTTAAGTTCAGTTGAGTTCTAAAATTTCCAAGGATCTTTTAGACTAAAAAGCAATAAAATAATATCGATTCGTTTTTTTTGTGTGTGGATTCTTAGTGTGTCATAAAAATATATAGCTGTATATACGTGTCATTAAGGAATTCGTATATTCTTTATATATACAGTTAAAAGACTTATATGTATGCATTCACTTATAAAAGTAAATAAAACCACATTCGTTTCACGTTTTCTTCTACCTTTTATAATGATTTAGACTTCTTTTTTTGTTTCTTTAAAATATTTGAGGAAATAAGTAGGCTTAAAAAATAAATTATGATTTAATATATAATTTTTAAGAAAATAAGTTTGAGAGTATAATGAAAGTTGTTACTTAATATAATAATTCTTGCGAGAATGGTTTTTATTTAAATAGATAAAAATATTAATGATATATAAATAAAATGAAATAAAATTATAGGATTTGAAATGGATTGTTAAGACTATTTTGTGTTGATACAAGGGAGAATCAAGTATGAAACAGAATTTCTTCTGGAAGGGCTGAAGCTCATCGCAAGGGCGTTTAAATCTCTATGCATGCAGGTGGACAATATGTGGCTTGCATACCACAAGACTATCTATGTGCCGGTTTTTGATACATAAGACCAACTGAAATCTTAAGAATACTTCAAACACAGATTCAGGATACATCTTCAAGAAAACCCAAGTGTATGATTGGAACAGAATTTTGTGGTAGGACGAGCAGAAGTTGAAAACGCACCCCACGGGAAAAAGTTTGACTGAGAAGCACATTGCGCCGTTCTGGACATGCTCGAGGATACTGCATATTACTGAAAGCTGTTGAAAGAAACAGATGGGGGATATCGTCGGTAAAGACATGACTTATGATCAGATAAATAATTTTACTTCATGACAATGCCCGTCACTAAACAGCCAAACTGACTAGAGAAAAGTGTCAGTATTGGCATGGACAAAACTGTAACATTATCACTATATTAGAATAATCTAGAAACACGGTTAATCAATCGGTAAATTAATTATATCAGATGCAATTTTTCAATTTTTCATTCTTGGATGAAAAAAGTCCGGGCCAAGAATCGAACCAGGGATGTATTGGCTGCAAAAATTGCATATGGAAAAATTGCATCTGTTATAATTAATTTACCGATTGAATAATCGTATTTCAAAATTTATCTAATGTAATTTTGTATGCAGCGATTTTCTGCAGTTCCATATATTGACCTTCGATTTATTCTGTTGAGCTGATCCAGAGTATCAGACCAGATAAAGTGATTGTTGAGGTTAATTGGGTGAAATAATCCTCCAGTGTTCGTGTCCGGGATGGCTCAGTTGGTAGAGCATTGGCGGCTTCAGCCAATACATCCCTGGTTCAATTCCTGGGGCGGACTTTTTTCACCAAAAAATGGAAAATGGAAAAATTGCATCTGTTATTATCACTATAATCCTGATTTATCTTCCAGTGATTGTTACAAGTTTGGACCTTTAAAACAAGCATTAGTAGGTGAACGATCCAGTGATGACACTTATATTGAAGCCTTCGGGCGCAATTAGCCTTTCTTCTTTCTATGATAACGGCATCAAAAAATTTCAAATCTCTTCGGAAAAATGCTTTTTAATTTGTTTCTGTTTTGTATTTTATAAAAGTTAAATTTAAAAAAAAGGTTTATATTTGATTTGCTTACGTAATATGTTTTAAATATCCATCTTTTTAAATCCTATACTTATAAGAGAATTAATTCCTTGAATTGCATTAGAAAGATCATATTAGGCATGAAAATTTAATTTACATTAAAATAAAATTATAATTGGGGAGGTGAGTTTCAATACTCGCCTTATCCAATTTTTAATAGAGTTTTTTTTTTATCAGTCTATTTTATTAGTGAAATTCTGCATCGAAAAAATTCTTCATTCAGTAAGAAAAGCTACATTTTAAAAAAATCGTTAAATTTACGGAAAAAACAGCTGACAGCAATGTTGCCAACAGTTTTTGCTGTAAAAATTCCAATAAAATTAGATGTAATAAAAACATCTAATTTTAATGCAATTTCTACGGCAAAAACTGCTGGCAACATTGCTACAAGTCGTTTTTGCCCTAAATTTAACTTTTTTTTTACAGTGTAGATATACTGTGTATTTCGGTAATTGAAAAATCTTGGACACAATTAGAGGTTTTTGTGATTTCCAGATACATATTCCTTCCAAATACATTTCCAATTACATATTCCTTTTGGATCATCCTGTCAAAACTAATGTAGCAAAAGCGTTAAAATTGTAGATTCTGATTAAGTGGCTTATCGTAATAAACAGTGTTCATTTTTATGTTGATAGAAGCAGTATAATCGTAGAGAAATTAAGGTTTTAATAAAAACAGTTCCAAAATTTTCCTCGTTTTTTGCTTAAAATTTGCAGCGTTCTTAATATGAAATAATGTTCTTTTCCGAAAAAAATTACAAACAACATTGTACACAATACTCTGTAATCAGAATTATAAAATAATAAAAATTGTATGGAAAATGAGTTGGTTTAGTAAATAATATTTCATTGCGCTTACGTGAACGCTTGAAACAGTTCATTTACATATTGTGTTAGCCAAATATGAGGAGCAACGTTTGTTAAAGTCATAAAAAACATAGTATGCAAATTCTGAAAGAGATCGTCGATGGAATACGCTGAAAATCCATTGCTCCAAAAATGAAGCTAAAAGATTAGGGGTTGTATCCATATCTCCATTGAGGGTGTTAATATAGAATACACAATATGGCATGTACTACTATATTTGGATACAACCCTTGCTTTTTTTGTTCATCTTGGGAACAACGGGTTTTGATCTTATTCTATCGATAGTTTTTTTTTCAGAATTTTCAAGCTATGTTTTTGAGACTTTTACAAAAGTTACTCTATACATCTAGCTAAAACTATGGGCAAATGAAACTTTGATAGCGTTTACACATGCGCAGTGAAAAAGTATTTATTAAACCTGCTCGTTTTTCATGCAATTTGTATCATTTTTTTAATCATGATTACTGTGTATTATGTACAATGTCGTTTTCCATATTTTCTGTAAAGAACCCTTTTTTAAATTAAAAACTCTGCAAAGAATAAGCAAAAAACTTGCCAAAATTTGGGACTTAAAACCTTAATTTCTCTACGAGTATACACGCCTTCCACACACAAACGAACACAGTTTATTACAGTAAATTATCTAATCATAATGTGCAGTTTGAACGCTTTTGCTACATCTGTTTTGACATTGTTATCCAAAAGATATTCGATGTTTATTTTATTATTTTGTGGACGATCCCCTATGGAGTTTTGGGAAAATCTCTTCGCGGTAATATATGACCTGTATTATTATGCTTATACACATTTACACACTTGGAGTTTCAGAAAAATTCCTCCTGTATTTTTTTAGATATTAAAATGTCTGAAATCGCAAGTGGTCGGTAACCTTTCGTCAGATAGTGTATATCAAGCTCTAAGAAGAAATTAAACATTTTTGTTAAAGTTTTCGTTTTAGATAAAATAATTTTTATTTAATCTTCTGTCTTGCAGAACTTGATTAAGTACAAGGACAATTTTTCTAACTAAATATTAAAAAGGAAAATTGTTTTATCGTATAATTATGAATATTAAAAACCTTACTGGACTTTATTGTAGGAGCACAGTTTTGACATTTCTTCGTAAATTTCATTTTTATCAAAAGGTATCAAAATATTACTCGCAATAACATCAACATTAAATTTTAAATTAATAGATCCAAGATCTTGCCGAGGATTGAAAGCTTAGTGTAATTCATCTAACCACATGGTTTATTCAGAAACGTTAGTCCAATTAGCCTATAAGATTTAAATACATAAATTCGGAAATATTTTATGTAAATTTTCATGTCTATGTTTTTCTAAAATAAACAAGAATGTTTCTTGATGACCAAAATAATATTAAATAAACTAAGATGTGACAAATAAATTTAGACAAAACGAATTCTTTCTTTTTTTTTAATGTCACCAGCCGCGAACTAATCTTTAAGTTTATTTATTTTTTCTTTAATTTCCTTAATCCAGATGTCGCCTGTAGCAGACACTAAATAATGCCTTTTAAATTAATTTAAATGCTTCTAGAATTGTTAAAATTACTTTTGGATTTTTTAAAATAAATGCCTTCATCTCATAAGCATTGATTTATAGAATGATACAGCTTTAAAGATTTTTTGTACTCATTTAAAACTGAATTTTGCGGTCTCACATAAAAGTTGTCTCATACTCAAGACTAAGGAGGTTAAATACATATATATATGCATTACGTATATATACGTATATATATATATATATACATATATGCATATATATATATATAAATAAAAAGAAAACTTTCTCCCTTTTTTTTACTTGAAGTTCAAAATGTGTTTTTAAAAATAAAATAATTAATATTACTCATCAATACATAAAATATTTTGCATTATTTTCCCGAGATAGCTGCCTTTTAAGAGTATTAATACAGAATGGAACTTCTTTTTATTTCATAAAGATATATTTAAATTTGTTAATTTATCTTTAAATAAAACGAATCCATGTTTTTACAAGTAGTTTACTATTATTATACCCCAGTTCATGAATTTCCAGTTTATTGTTTACTAAAGAAATCTATTGCAAAAAATTTTCAGATGAAGATCAACCGAAAGAGAGCAGAGGTTCCGTCAACAATATTCACGCAGCTCTTTCCGCAGCAGCTGAACCCTCCGAAGAAACTCAGAAGTGCCTTGAAGAACCTAAGGTAAAAACAAAGGCAGGTTGAATTTTGCATTCTTTCGCTGTGCTGCATGAACGCTACTTAGATAGTTGCTTGTAGTATAGGCTCTTATATTCTTTTATTGACAGGTTTAAATCTATTTTTCAAAGCTTTTTTAATTTGCAGGAATTTGTGAAAATTACAATTTTGAATTTAAATTTCAAACATTTTAGACAAAATTTATTTTTAGTAACCGTTGAAGCCATGCGATGGTATTTAAAATAATTTGCGCAAAGGTAAAATTATCATGCACAAATTATTTACAAATTATTTCTAATTTTATTAACTCTGATATTTGTTACTATTTCAAATTTTGGATAAAATTAGTTAAACAAGTGGGTAGATCGAAGTGGGTGGATCGCATATCGCGCAGATGGTTTCATTTAATATTTCTTCCTAAAAAAAAAATTATCCTTTAATCAATAAATACAAATTGTTAATTTATAATTATTAAATTCTTATATAGATGGTAGCACAAATAAATTTAATTTAAAAATAAATATAAAAGGGAGTTATTTAATTTAATCAAATTAAATATGTTCAAATCAAATCATCAAAAAGAAATCTGTTACATATATTTCTATGCAAGTTAATTGTTAAATATAAATTCTCAATTACATTTATTTTTATTGTTATTATTTGACTATATTGAGTTTAGTCCCCCCTGATACATATCTCAGCTACCCCATTCTTGTAAAATTGATAGGATAACTGGGACATCGGTCTTACATTTGAAACATAAAACAAATATGTATAAATACATAATAATATCGATGCAGGTATGTAACAAATGTTTAAAAAATTCATTGCTTTGTAAAAAGCTTGTACTTATTGCGTATTTAATCTTCGTACTTTCTGCTTAATTAAAGTACATAATGCTTAATAAAAGTACTACTTAATAAAAAGCCGATGTACTTCAACAACACTGACGCAGTTTATAAAAAAAAAATCGAAATTCTCGACAACCTAATCTCAGCAAATCCAGAGTTATGATTAATTTTACACACTTTTTTTTGCATTTTTCATAAAAAATAAAACTTAAAATGCATCAACTTTTTTTTTACATCTTATGACCCAGTTACCTCGTGGGACCAGTTGCCACAGCTAAACTTATAATTTTTAAATCTTTTCTCAATACCTACTTTGTTTAATTTTGCATTTTTTTAATTTCTACAGATTTTGAGGCTTTTTTATTGTATGGTTATACAGTTTTTTGTTTTTGTTCTACACTGTAAAAAAATTAATCTATAACTCTACAGATGAAAGGTTACAAAAATCTGTATTCTTACTAAAAGTTTATCTGTACACTGTACAAAGAATATGTAAATATACAAATCTAGTTTTTGTAAAGCTACAGAAGTCTATAGCTTTACAAAACAATCTACTAAAATTACAGCAATCTTACTAAAATTTTATCTGTATCCCGGATTGTAGTTACATAAAAAGTTCTATACATACCAATTTCCTATAAAAATTTCAAATAACCTTATGTTTTTTTTTCGATTTACAGCTCAAAAGTGTATCAGTTACATGAATTTTTGTTGCTGCTGTAATATAAAATGTAATTGGAATCCCATTTTTTCAAGAAAACTTTTAGTAATTTTACAGATATTTTTACAGCATTTAAACTTTAGCTGGAGGATATGATTATTTATTTAGTGTAAATAATTTTGGCAATACATAATGTGTTTAAAAATGTACACAAAATTGTCCTTGCCAATACGGATCATCTTCAGGAAGAATTTGAGCTCTACTAGGAATGTAACTTTTACAAAGTTAAAGTCTTAAAATGCGATGGACTCCTGATTTTTAATATCCTACCTCGCATGCTACATCCAAAATCAGTTCATCAGTGTTTTCAAGCAGATTTTCAGAATTGTTAGCTTGTGGAAGAATAATTAAATTGTTGTTGTCTTGGTCTTCTCAAATATTGCTTCATCACATCTTTAATAGTACAATAATATTAAAACTTATATCATCATCGATCACTTGTAAATGATGTGGAGGATCTGCTTGAAATTTTATTCAAAACTGTCTCCGTATTTTACCTATGTTTTCGATTTTCCAACGTGAGGATAAGTCATTTTGTAAGTCTAGCATTAACATATAAGTCTAGCATTAACTATAATTTCAAGTTTGTTAAACAGCGCAGAAATACGAGAACACGCAAGTCGTTCGCGAATAAATTGTGTTTGCATTTTCGAGGTATTCTAAACTTAGTAAATTTTAAGATTTTTAACAACGGTTTACAAATATATTAAAATATTTTTAATATGCTTAAATAATGTCAAATGTCTGACTTTCTGTTGCCAATGCAGGAGCCGTCAGATCTATCGTCTTCACCTCGTTCAACAAGTCCTGAAAGCCCACGTTACTCGTCCACAACGTCGTCGGAATCTTCGGACACTAGAAGCTCAGTTTATCACGAAAAAACATCCCTGCATTCTCTGCATTCCTTACACTCTCTTCATTCGCTACACTCGTTACACTCTCTCAGGAGCACTCTATCCCTTACAAGATCTGCGCAGCTACGAGGTAAACTTATTTTCAACAGTACAATTAAAAATTCATTGCGCGTATTTATTTTATTTTATTATATTTTAAAATATGTATGCTATATTATATTTGGTTTCTGTCATTCACAAATTTAACACAATATTTACTTCCTATAAGTATACTCGCATTGATATAGTAAATAAAAGTCAAAAAAGTAAATTGGCTGGTGTGTTCAAAATCCCTGGTTAGCCCTATATAATCTTTCTTGCATAAAATGTTTTTGAAAATGTATCAGAAACAGTATAATTTTACTTCACATATTTAGCAGTTTTTACATGGTAAGTATTTTGTATCGAGTTTGTATATTGTAAGATGTTAACTGATGCATAAGCCGGAATAACACATTTAAAGAATCAATGTAACTTTAGTAGTGAGTGGTAGTTCAATCTTTATATAATCTTGCTTCTGATCCCTTAAAAATTGCTCACATATGCATCGAATACATAAGGCGTCAACGGAATTTTACGAATACAATTTGACAATTGTACAGTTTTGGAGACAGTGGTTTTTAACATTTTCGTGAAATGCGAACTTAATAAGAAGTACTGCTTGAAAGTTAATTCATAGAAACATATTCAAACTATGATTACAATATTTTTCTTACTTTATATGTTCAGAAAAAACTAAAGTGAATTAGTATCTAAATTAAAATTGAAAAATGTCTGTTCAGTTTTGTTTGAATGTTTAGAATTTATTTTAAATTAACAGTCTCTTATAATTTAAGTTATGATTATTTTTCTAAAAAATTTAATTTTTTAATCTTTATTTTTTTACGATGTCGATGAATATTAAAAAACTCTTGTCGCTAAATTAAAAGAAAATACATGAAATATCAAAATGGATACGTATAAAATAAAATGTAAAGAAGTAACAACATGAAAAACTGAGGAAGAAATACAGAGATGATCCAATGTCGCACATGCTATTAAGACGGTACTGCTGTCATTTCTGCCAGAGCGTTTTTGTACGTAAAAAAAAAAAAAAAAAAAAAAAAAAAAGAAAATCTGTTAACTCTTTTAGAACAAAAATTTATTTTTATTAAGTTTTTGTTTTAGTCTAACGCTAAAAGGCGAAACTATGTAATCTTAAATTTGCGAACAATTATATTAAATAAGATAGTTTTAGCTGTAAAAGCAAAAAAAAAAAAAAAAAAAAAAAAAAAAATGTGGTATACAAAATTTACCTTGTAAACCAAAAGCGTCAATAATTTCTGTGTGGTATCTTCTCATATAAAGAAAAATTTAAAAAGCTCTGTCTACAGCTCATATTCAAAATATTAGAATAATTGAGAAAAAGTAATAAGAAAAAATTATTTGTCATTTATTTATTTTTTATACTAAGTAAATGCAATTAAATTTCTTATAAATTAAATCTGGAATGTTTAGATAAGATTATAACGTTTATAAAATATAAAATACAGCACAATAAATTAGGTATACAGCTTCCTTAAACACACCAGAATATTAGAATAAAATTTAGATTGGTTCAAAATATTAGAATATTTTATTTTACGCAACAATATTACCTTATGAATATGAAGTAAATGGTAGTTAATATTTTGTAGCATCCCCTTTAGCTTTCATAACAGCGTACAATCGATCTTGCATACTATATACAAGGTGTTTACAAACATTTCTATCAATATTAGCCCAAATAGACTTTATACGTGCCACTAACTCAGTTTTACTTGAAGGAGGATTTTCTTGAAGTTTTTTCTTCATTATACACCATAAGTTTTCGATGGGATTAAGATCTGGTGAATTTGGTGGCCAAGGAAGTACCTTAATGTTGCGTTGGCGGAACCAATTCTTAGTTGACACCGAGGTACGCCGGGACGCTAAATCTTGTTGAAAGATGAAATCATCTTCAAATAAATCTTCTGATGATGGAATCATGTAATATTCTAAAATTTCTTGATATATCAGAGAGTTAACCTTTTCGTAGACGATGCATAACTTTCCAGGTCCTTCTGCACTCATACAACCCCAAACCATGACACTAGCAGCAAATTTTACGGAACGTTTAAGGCATTCTTTATCAAATGCTTCTTGCTTCATTCTCCAAACTCGAATACCTTGATTACCATATGAAACACAAAACATACTTTCATCACTAAATAATATATTTTTCCAATCTTCATTGCTCCATAAACGTCTTGATTTACACCAATTCAATCTTATACGCTTTTGTCTTGCAGTCATGAGAGGTTTTGTTTTCGGTACACGAGATTCAAATTTAAATTTATGGAGACGTCTTAATGTTGTCGATGTAGAAACTTCAACTCCTTCTTCTTTCCATTTTCGGTGCAAGAATCGCACACTTTTAAAACGGTTTTTCTTAACTATACGCTTCAGTTTCCTATCATCTCTAGCAGATGTTTTTGGTTTTCGGCCACCATTTCGGTGATTATTTTGAAATTTTCCAATTTTTGAATATTGTGTTAGTATTTTACTAACGCTCGATTGCGAACAATGTAAATAATTCGCTACAAAACATTGATTTTTACCGTGCCGATACAAATCAACCATACGAAGTTTAGTAGATTCAGGAATATCACTCACACGGCCCATTTTAAGACGAAAAAGAAACAAACTGCAAAAAAGAATACTGATTTTAAATAAAATAGTCTGAATTTAATCAATGATGCCACCAGTTAAGAATTGGTAATAATTAAAGGAGAATTAATGTGAAATATTCTAATATTTTGAACCACTTGAATAAATATTCTAATATTTTGACTTCTCAAAATAATTTTTTTTGCAATTAATCTTTTCAAAAATGATATTAAATTTAAGATAACAAGTAAGTTTAATCAACAATAAGTTCTTAATAAAAATATCGTTTGCATATTTTCATTAAAAGACATTAAATTACCAAACGATATTTTCAATTTCTAAAAAAAAGGTAATTATTCTAATATTTTGAATATGAGCTGTACGTATACACAAGGTACTTTTTATACGGGGTGTTTCTAAATGAATATCGTAGTTTTAAAGATTTTTTTGTATTTATTGCATAAAAATAAAAATTATAACTAATATATAAAATGAAAGAGCAACTCAAACAGCTTTAGCCCCACCAGTGGCCGAGAGGTTCTGACCTCTCAACTTGTAGACGGCAGGTACTAGGTTCGAACCCAATCGTGGCCGTCGGCCTAACCGTTTGGAGTTTTCGTGGTTCCGAACCTTGCGTAAATATGGGTTAGGTTCCCTCAGAAAGACTCCCGCGAAGAGCACCCCCAACAGGACCTATATCCCTAGAGTAGATAATCGGCCGACATCAAATAAAACCAAAAGCAAACAGCTTTATCTACAAGCTTACAAGTGCTCAACGTGAATACCTTTCATCACACAGTCACATCAAGTCGATAGCTCAGTTCTTCCCAAACGTTGATTATTGTTTGTGGGGTCATTGCTGCAAAAGCTACAAAGATCAGACGGTAGTAGAGGTACATACACTCAATCACCCTCAACTGTAGAAATTACTTGGCGTCAGATCAGGTGAGCATCTGAACACAAATTCTTTGCTGATAAATGTTTGGTAAGAACTGAGCTATCGAATTTATGTTTGTCGCAAAACGAAAAGTGCTCTTAAAAAGCACATTTGTAAGCTTGTAGGTAAAATTGTTTAATCTGTTTTTTTTTTTTCATTTTATGTATTAATTATAATTTGAAGTTTTATGTAATAAATGCTACCAAGCTATTAAGAACTCCGATATTCATTTAGAAACCCCGTATATTGGCATTTTGGTCCTTTTTGCGTAGATTTCAATTACAATGGTTTCAACTTGTGTAATAAAAATGAATATATTTCTATTTTATTGAATGTGCATCATAAAAAATATTGAACAAAATTAACAATAAATATAGAACTGACGTGAATAACACCAATATGTACTGTACCAAAGTATAATTATATTTCACTTTGCTTCCCAATTTCAGAAACACTATGGCTGATAAAGATTTTTGTTTGTTTTATTCAATCGGTAAAAAAACTTTTTTTGCCTTAATTCATACGACGATCGTCAAGCTTTTGTAAAATAGTACTTTATTTCATACAAAAATATATTTTTGAATTATCAATTTAATTTTGATAGTAAAATGCTATATATAATATCATAAAAATAGTGAAAGATATAACATACAAAATTATCAGTGTCATGGTATGTATCGAAAATGATTGTAGAGGAGGGAATAACATACAAAATTATCAGAATCACTGAAGAGAATCTTGAATTATTTATTTTTTAGGAGTATGGTGACAAACTACATGTTTTATGGTATTTAAAGCATTCAAAGTCAATACGAGAATGAAATGTTCCTTCAATAGTTTCTGAAACAGATATCATACAGAAATGCGTAAGTTAAAAGTAATAAAAATTTAAATCATCAAATGTTTGCTTAAGGATTATGTTTTGGTCAAGCCAGAAAGTATATTTCCTAATGTTCAAAAGAGAAAACTTTTCTTCTTAGTCTTTGTAAAAAGTTATGTAATCTTCTGTTCCATAAACCATTAAGCAAACTGAAATAATGAAATACTATTTTGTTTTTGTTTTTGTTTTTTTTAATTATCAGTTTCATCGACATTGCCCCTTTTGATGTCCAGCAGACTCAAAAGATCTAAAAGAACCATCGATACTAAACCACACAAAGGTAAAAAAATGTCTGAGATTCACTGCATAAAAGTTTTTAAATTATATATTATAGTTCAATTTATTTTAAAATATGTTTAATGCGGACATCATTGGTGATTTTGAGATAAAATAATAGTTCTGAATTTTTACACAATGACTAAAAATAAAATCATAAAATTCATATACAGTAATACTGAAAATTTCCCTAAGTCCCTGATACAGTTTAAAATTCAATATAAAATTGTCGTACATGTGTGCTGTTTTGGCAAAAATGCTTCTTTACAAAAAAAAAAAAATAAATAAATAAAAATAAAAAAAATAAAAAAAAAATATTAAGCAAATGAAAAAATAGTTCCAAACTTTTATCATAGATGGCGTCACTTGTCCACATGTTTGATTTTAAATATGTGTTTTTTCTGACTTTCAGATTAGTTTCGATCTGTTTTGAAGATACTAACCTACGCATTTTGTATTTTTTCTGAGAGTCGTCCTTTTTTTTATACAGAGTCAAAATTATTCTGAAAATCAGCAAAATGTGTGTTTGAAATCCAGCATACTTTACAGTGGGGCTAAAATCAATTACAGTCTATGATCGAATTTTTTAACCACTTTTTTATTACGTACTTGGAGAAAATTTGTCATCAGAAGAAATATTTTAGTCCAAACCGCATTCATGTAAGACAATAATTTTAAACTGAATTAAAATAAAATAAAATAAAGTAAGATAAGATAAAATAAAAACAGGTACTTTATAAAATAAAAATAATTCCTCACTGACTGGTTATTTTATCAACGAAGAACTGAAATGACTAAAATCAGGATTACAGAATTTTGAAAATGGGATAAAGGACTTTTAAAAATTGATACCTAAGGGGGTTAAATGTGGAATCAAATATTTGAGGTAATTATGCCAAGTGCTAGAAAACGTTTTACGTATGAGCGTAATATTCAACATAACAGATATACAATAATAATAATAATAGTAAATAACTAGACTTCTGTTAGTGGCTTTAAGGAATTCAGTCACTTAAGGAATTATATGGGGAGTTACATGTTTCAGGGAATTCCACCGAATCTCAATACCGGTTTTATGTAGGAGTGTAAAATTTAGCTGACAAATAAATTAAAAAAATTAAATATATTTCTACTAGTTTTAGAAATTCAGCAGTTAGACGGGTTATATGGAGAGAGGGGTTGGATGCTTAAATTCATTTCGCAATACCTCAGATGTAGATTTAGTTAGAGCATAAAGTAGGGGATAACTGAATTTCTAAATGAATAAACATATATTTCGGCGATTTTACAGCTATGTTAGCTAATTGGTCACTAACATTGGTTATGAACTCGATTATAGAAGATTAGACGAGTAAAAGAACTTTTGGTGATTTTTTATTAGATATTTTGAGAAAGAGCAAGAATAATGAAATATTATTTTGTTTTTGTTTCTTTGAATTGTCAGTTTCATCGACATTGCCCCTTTCGAAGTCCTGCAGATTCAAAAGATCGAAAAGGACCATCGATACTAAACCACACAAAGGTAAAAAGTCTGAGATTCAATGCAATAAAGTTTTTAAATTTTTTATTATAGTTCATATCAGATATGAACTATATGAACTTAGATAGTTATTCATATAGTTCATATACTATCAAATTATTTATCATTTATTATAGTTCAGTTTGATTTAAAATTATATTACATGCGGATTCCGATGGCAATTTTGAGATAAACTTATAGTACTGAATAATCATAGATTAATTAAAAAATCTGAAACAATCCTTTCATAATGATAAAATAAAAAGAGAACTTTTCAATGACTGACTCAGTGACTCATCAATGTAGACCCGAAACAACTAAACTCAAAATCGCGAAAGTTAGACAGTAGATTTCTGTAATGACCTACGGAATCAATAAATTGTGATTTTTGATAATTCTTGAACAATCGAGGTTAAATGTGTGTATTTTTTTGTCGGCCGATTATCTACGCTAGGGATATAGGCCCAGGGGGGAGCGCCCTTCGTGGGGGTCTTTCTAAGGGAACCTAACCCGTATTTATGCAAGGCTCGAAGAAAACCACGAAAACTCCGAACGGTTAGGCCGACGGCCGCGATTGGGTTCGAACCCAGCACCTGCCGTCTACCAGTTGAGAGGTCCAAACCTCTCGGCCACTGGTGGGGCCGAGGTTAAATGATAGGTAGCATGTTTTAGGTCATTTCGCCATATCGCAGACGAAGTTTTAAGTAGGAGCATAAAATTCAGAATAACAAATCTTCTAAAAAATAGTTGGGCATATATTTTAATGACCTTAGAAATTCTACAACTAAGAGTATTTATTAAGTGGTACTCATTAGTAGGTTTAAGTGAGGCAATGGAATTCAGTATAACAAATCTACTATAAATGTAAAATGTATGACAGAATGAAATTTTCGTCTTGGCTTTTAACACAAAATATGTAATATGAACTTTAAAATGTTCGGGTTTACTTAAAATGCGATTTAAAATAATCAAATATAGATTTTAATAGTTAATATTATTTGAAAACATCTCAGTATTTTCAAGCCTTTAAACAGGTTCTTCCTCAGAGAATATTTTCTTTTTTTTATACAAATACGTGGTTCCGTTTTGAAAATGAACGAAACTCGTGAGACGAGACTGAAAATAAATCCTGACAGTTTAAGAAAATGACGGTTTAAAATTTATGGTACAACAATTAAATATTTCTTTTTACCGTTCACCTAAAATACTACTAATTCAATCAGCCTGTTTAAATGCTTGAAAGCACTAAGATGTTTTTAAATAAAATTAACTATAGTACCTGTATCTTATAGTACTGTAGTACTGTAGTTTATGGACACCTTAAGGAAAATATATTTTTTTCACCCCCATGTACAAATCAGAGGACTCCAAAAATGTGTGTCCACTATCCTTGGACTAATTGACTATCATTATTAAAATTAGTGACCTTGTAATTATTCTGGTTTAATTTATATGATAAAAACAAAAAATGTTTACAAGTGTCCATATAAGGAACTACCTGTCCCTATTATGGACAGGTGTTTCCTTATTGACTTTCTACACAGTGTGTATGGAAGAGCCACTTTTCCAAGGGATTTTAGAGGAGAGGGAATAAAAAAAATGTATCTTAAAGTATTCGGGGGAGGAGGGGGGGACAATAAATATCTTTAGAACATGCATTTTCGAAAGGGGAGGATCATTTTCGACTTTTACCCTTCGAAGACCCATGCAAATTTCCTTAGTTACTAATATTATGAAATAATATTGTTGGTTTTACTTAGCTTTATAGCATCTGTCTGCGAATTTACATCTGTTATTACCCAGATCTCACAGCATGGACAAATAGAAACTTTTTCACCATGGGCAGTAAGTCCCATATAATCCTCATGAACATATCTGCTACATGTGATGCATGGTCGTATGTTTGAAAAAACATCAATACTGCAAAAGAAGCAGTACCAGCTCTCTTTTGTTGAGGAAGTCATACCATTGGTGCCTATGATTTCGCCAACAGATATCCTACTGGCGGGGGGGGGAGGCCTTCATTTTATTTTTCTGCAAGGGTTTTTTGGAGGAAGGTTTTGGGGGGATTGTTCAAATGGCATCTTGTTGAACAAAGATTTTACCACTTTGATGCCTTTTCAATTCATTGCTTGGCAACGTTGAATTTTCTTCTTTCTTACAGTTGTAGTCGATGGGGACATAAGCTGTCCATATTGGGAACCGGGGGTAGTTTTACTAAATCTAGTAACAAATGAATAAGGAAAACATTTTTAAGCAAAATATGCAATAGCAATCGAAAATATGATTTATTAGTTTTCTAAAATACTCCACTTTTTAACATTTAATATAATTTTACCATATCTAATAAGAATTTAAGCTTACAAGTAATTAAGATCAGCACATCTCGAAACAACAGGTTTCCAAGTAAATAGCGAATAGCGCGCTTTTTTACACTTTCCAGCCTTAATTATCTTTTCGACTGCTTTTCTTCGCGAAAATGTTGAACCATCTCTCGATTAAAATTATTACCTTTAAAAATATTAGGGGTGTCCATATTGAGAGCCCTGTCCATATAGGGTACAAATACCCTATTAATATCTATATTTGATTATTTTAATCACCTTTTAAGTAAACCCGAAGATTTTAAAGTTCATATTATACAAATCTACTGATTTTTTTTTCATTTGTTTTCAGCAAAACCAATCGGCTAAAAAATAATTAACACGTACTTCAGAGATTTTAGATCTATTTTAGCAATTTCGAAGCCGATATCAGACATAAAATCAATTATAGATGATTAGAAAAATAAGTCAACTAGTGCAGATTTTTGATTAGACATTTTACATATTTTTTTTTCCAGGAAAATGGTGCCCTTTTTCCAGAATATATATAAATGCGATACCAAATATAGCTTCTGTATACAGGGTTCGCACTGTTCCTAAAATTTTCGTACTTTCCTATTACAATTTTTAAACGGTAATTGTATAATTCTATTGTAGATGTTAAAAGGACCTTCCATGAAGATTTTTGATTTAAAATACTGGTAGAAACGTGTGAAAATTTTAGGAATGATGCGAACCCTGTGTACATGCTATGTTGTTTTTTTTTTTTTTATTTTTTTTTTTATTTTACTTTTATTTATTTATTTATTTATTTTTTGTCAGGGGTATTTTATATTTTTCAAACACATGCATTATTTATGTATGTGCGGAAATGTAAAGAGTCTCATAATTGTGATCGCCATAATATTGCAATTTTATTTGCTACAAAAACCTCGTAATTAATATGGGAAAAGCTTTTGTGATAGAATAAAAGTTCAAAAGATGAAATCAAATTTATTTAGCAACATTGTAAAACAGAAAATGTTCAAAAATTGTATTAGGTAATTTAAAAAGTAATTCTAAGTTGTAAGATGGTGTTGATATAGAAATGGAATAACAAAAAAGTGCTAATTGCGTATAACAATTGTCTTTTTTCTTTGAATAAAATTAATCCTCTAACATTTATAATTTTTTTAATGAAAAATCACAATCGGTGATAAATCTGTTATTTATATATGTTAAAAACTATTTTATGTTTCTTATAATATGATAAGTTAATATTCATCAATCTTGATAAATTATATATTTTTTAATTTCATAAACATTAGTCTTGGTTTTGCAATTAATGTATGCTAATATGCATTGATCATTACCATATTTTCTTCAGGAATGAGTAATATCTGTATAATATAGTAATCTTCAGTTTGCAAATATTATGTTTTCGCACATTTTATAATATCTTAGAGTTTACTACACTTACAATAGATTACACTGGATAAAAATGGATCGGCAGCAAAACTAAAATTAATTTAATCTAGCACTGACTCCAAAGAATCTTTCCGCTTTTCTCTACCTGGTCGAATTTTTGAGAAATAAGCATATTTAAGTTATAAAAAGTAAGTAAGTAATAAAAATTTAAGTTTTTTTTGTGCTTTTCTATGCACCTTTTACATGCAATAAATATCAGATGGAATTACCCTTAAAATGTAATGACTGTTGGGGTATTTGTTTCAGAAAAAAGTCACGATATCCATATTCTTTACATTTTTAAGTTATTAAGCCTATTTTGCACATTTTTCAATAATAGATTGTTCACCTAATTATTCACAATTAATGTAGTTGTATAATTGATGTAATGTTTTCCTTTACTACATTTTTATGCTGATATCAGATCTATAATTCTTATATTATATCTTCTTTTTCAGTAAAATAAATTCCCACGATTCTACGATATTGACATAAGTTTGATAAAAGACGCTTTTTTGTGGTTTTAAACTCAAAATTCGTAATAGGTTGAGCTGTGTCATATTCCTGTCAAAGACAAAAAAAAACCGATTTGCATGGTTACAGGGAAAAATTGAAGGAGTAGTAGAATCTATTCTAGCTGGTTGAATGTATAAAAACGCAGCATAAACAGAGGTTTCCAGATTTTTGACCAAAAAACAAAATATCAGGTTTAAAATTAGCCCAAAAACCTGGTTTAGAAACACGCTGTAAAACATTTGAGTTACGTTGCACCATAAAATGGGTGGCAGCTTTGCTGCCTCCAGTTTTATGGAGTAACCTTGCTTCCACGGGAGTATTTTAACCGATATAACCTGTGTAAGATTGTAATGTTCCACCACTAATATATGTTGACATTACACCATTATATAGCTGAAAGAAAATCAGTCCATAAAATCGGAGGCAGCAAAGCTCACACCCATTTTATAGTGTAACGTTAAACAAATGTTTTACAGTGCATGTTAGCTTACTCGTGTGGCAGAAATATTCCAGTTTCAAGAAACTTTATTAGAAAAACCTAAAAAATATGCAACAACAATTTTATATACTACGTTAGACTGTAATCATAACATATAACACAAAAACAAAACAGTCTGATAATTTATTATGCCTTATAACTGCATAAAATTGTACAAAATTTGAATAAATAGAAATATAAAAATATTTCAAAAACAAGACTAAAGTAAATTAATAATTCCACATAAAAATTTTTCGTCATAAAGAACTAATACTTCAAACAAAACTTTCAGTTTTGTGAAAGAACAAAAGTTCATATTTCTTGAGTCGTGTTATCATGAAAACAGTAAATCAAAATATTCATTATTGATGTGTGAATTTATTACGTTTAATACTTTTATTTGCAACATAGAACTATTAAACTTTTGCATTTAGTATTTAATAAATTTGCATTATTAAATTATTGAACATGAAAAATTTCAGAGTATTTAATTATAACCGTTTAATTTGTTTTTGTATTAAGTCGATTCAAATCCAATAATCACGATTAATTAATGACAAATGAATGAAACCGATTGTTTGTTTTTTGTTCATAAGCTATCCATAAATAATTTTAAAAGGTTAAAAATATCAATAACTGTTCACGTTTCTACTATTTTTAACCTCTTTTAGCATCCATATTAAGTGTTGTAAACTTTAGGGTGACTAAAAATTATTGGTACAAAAAGAAAACATACCCATTACTTCTCTAATGGTTTTATTTTTGAAATACGAAGTTTAAAGGGAAATTATAACTATACAGATTTCTAAAATGCTCGATGGGGGTCCCTGTCATGTTCACATGGCAAATGTCTGTGCTGTAATCTAATTCCTGCCACTCTTTTACTGGCATATCGGGTGTTATTGAGTTCAACACATCACTTATCCTCTGCTTTAACTGCTATAAGTGCTTATGTACTGAGGGCATGTATACTTTGTCCTTCACATTCTCCTAAGAGAAAAAGAACTCGCTGCGTTAGATCAACGACAATTGATGAAATTTTTGAGTACACTAACATACAGTAATCGAAGTAGTCTCGAAGTACTCTTTTATTGGGTGGTCACAATTTAGAACACAGATCTTCTAGTGACGATTGCAATAATAACAGTATTTTCGTTTTTGCCGCATAAAACTTGTATAGTTGTACTTTCACGCTGCATTTTTATTTCCTAATTAAATCAATTACAGAAATTGCTTGATTTTTTGCCACATTTATTTTAATTACTCCGTATGTGAGTAATATCGTATCTGAATTTACATTGTATCGCAAATTTATCTTTACAACATAGATCCTCCATAAAACTTGAACAAAGTTAGATAACAAAAATCTGTCTATTGTATAATGAACAACAAGTTCCATAATTTTATGTGATGTTAGAATTCCTCCATATGAGCACCGTTGCTTGAATTTCACAAACATCTGCAGATATTTAACCCCCTGCAATTTTATTATTATCAGTCTCCAGCATCGTCTTATGTCAAGTACGTATTGTGGGTGTAGATGATGGATGACATACACATTTTGTTCGGAAATTGCTTTGAATGTGTGTACCTGATTTCTTCTGTATGAATTATAGCAACACTGATGATTTTCCTGCAATGTAGCCATAACCAATTATGGATCTTATTGGCTCGTATTTGAAAACAAAAACATTATTTTTAGTACAAATAAAACTTGTTGTTATACGCACACAAACCCGAAATTAATCATCTTATTTCGTTTATGTATTGTGGAAGATTAAAGCTGTAAAGGTAAACTTCTGATACTCTGTATATCCCATCGACTATCCATTATTTTATTTAATTATAAGTAAAAGGCTGAGATTTCAGCAAAATAATATTACCCTTTCTCTCATATGACCCCTTTAATAATCATGCATTGTGGATTACAGTAAGAATACTGAAAAGAAGTATCTAGAAAGTCTCTAAACGCCATACATATTTTTTAAAAAATTATTAAATAAAATAGAATTCTACCAATAAAAGATTTATTAATTTTTACTTGAAAATTATTCCAGAGAGAAAATTCGCCATGCATACAATATTTCAAATGAAAATAAAGTTTAAAATTTTTCCTTCCCACTGCCGCGACCAGATCTATCCGTTCGCTAGGCTGCAGGTTTCAATGCACTTGAAGCTTTATTTAAATTAATATAATTCTACAAATAAAATCCAATTTTAAGAAATTAAGTTATAATTGATACTTTCAAGGCTTATAAGCAAATACGTAACAAAAAATTATACCATGTTAGAAAATCTCTCTTTTATTAACATTTAAAATATATTGAGCGAAAAAAAACATTACAGTTTTGCCCTTTTGCTCGGCAGTCAGGGGGTTAAGAGGCGCAAATGCCAACCCCCTGAAAAAATTTCTATACCCGAACTCGTACCTGGGTCATCCGTATAGTGCACTTACGTTCTACCGACTAAATCACATGTAACGACACCCAGTCTGAAAATTCTCACTATTACATGTTGCAAGGCTTTCGCAGCTCAAGATGAAAAACTTTTCGTGAGCCACCGAAATAGGGCAAACTCGAAGTACTAATAAACACTGTCGTTTCATGTGGTTTAGTCGATAGAACGTCAGTGCACTATACTCATGCCCCAAGTTCAAGTCCCGAGATGTGGAAACTTTTTCACTAGGTTGGCATTTGCGCCTCTTAAGCAATAAAAATTTTAAATTTTATTTTCATTTGATATATGAAATATTAATTTCTATGAAAATTAGTTTGTTTTCGATAATTTGGTTTGGATATCAGAAAAACTTTTGGAATTTAATCAATTACCTTACGAACTTAATCGCTAACTGATTATTTTGAACTAATTTGCCTAATTTTGTCAGAAACTGGGATTTTAAAAAGTAGTATAAATTGATATGTGCATATTAAGGTCTCGTCAGAAATCTAATAGAAATGTTTCAAATATTTTTCTTGACAAACCGATGGTATTTACATAACAATGGACGAAGAAAACTTTTTTACAATTTTTAAATTTCTAGAAGTTTTTGTACGGATAATGTTTGTAAGGAAATGTGCCCTATAACTTGTACATTTACATATTCAGCCCCCCCTCCCCTTAAATTAGGTAATTTAAGTCTACATTCAAAATTGTTATTAAAGAACATGTCGGTTTTGTAACCTTTTAAGAACAGTACTTTATAAAATAATATTCACACGTGGTTTAAAAAATGATACTTTATGTATAATGGTGTTACAACAATTACTGATCCGAGTGCATATAAAATATTTGTACTGCGATGCTTGATGTAGAATATTGGAACTGAATATATTTCATGCCTATATACTTAATTTCAGAACCGTGGCTGCTATATTTACATATTTTAGAAGAAGGGATGAAAGAGGAGGTGAGGGTGAAAGACTTGTTTTGGGCTAATGGGACTATATTTGTGACAGTGGATAAGATCTGGCTACTGTTGTTTGAACTCGGGAGCTTATTGATATAGCCACATCTCATCCAGTATCACAAATCTATCCTCATAAGCACCAAAACAGCCTGTCACCCCATCCTTTAAAAAATCTTTAAAAATAGGTCTTTAAAACTACACCCTAATTACAAAAATATGTTATTAAGGCAGTTACGATTCTGAAATTGAGCATATAGGCATCTAAGACATTAGGCTAAGATATTCCACATCAACCATCGCAGTACAAATATTTTAATATTTTATATACACTAGGGACAATAATTTTTGAATCATCCTCGTGTAACATGCATGAACATGAAATCAAAATTTGCCAAGGTTTAATAAATATAATACGTAATTAAATTTTGCTTAAACATTGTTGTAACGAGTATTTGCTTGTACAATGCAAAAAAATGGTGTAACGTTAGTTCATAAAATTAGTGGCAGCATGCCGCTTCCAGTTTTTTGAAATGATTTTACTCATATAATTAGTCTAATTTAAATTAATAGAATTTGTGTAATATTACTCCATAATAATGTGAAAATATCATAATTATGATTATTATGGTGTAACGTAACATTAGTTTTAATGCTTAAATTATAACATAAATTGGAAGTAGTATACTGACCCCTATTTCATGGAGTAACGTTACACTAAATTTTTATAGTACAATTTACACAATTGTTTCAACAAATTGTGACTATGCAACATGTTTAATTCAATTAAATCACTTTTCAAGTGGATGCCAGTATTTAATATAAAATTTGTTTACTACCTGAAACAACACTCGTGTCCTTGTTAAAATGGTGGATTTATTTCGGCACATATTAATTTAATATTTCATGTTTATATTAAGCATATATATATTATTGCATGTGTTTTAAATATATTTTCTTTCAGAAATTAGGTAATTTCAGTTATTCGAAACATATCATATCTGTTTTGATATGTCTTGTATTAATGCATGCTTTTTTTCTAAAATGTGCTTGTACTTAAAGACCGTACGATAATTTTTATCCATTTAAATTTAGAGTACACTGTTAAAAATTTGAAACTTTTGCTGCATCGTTACTCCATCACTTTTATCTCTATTTTGACTAATGAGAATGGAATTATTCATTGCAATATTTGTTTTCTGTAAAAACGGTGCAGTGACATTTCAGCTAAAGTTTCAAATTTTTAATAGTGTACATTTAAAGAGAAGAAAATGGAGTTATTTAGTTGCAATTTCGTATTTTATATTTTGTTTATAAGAAAAGTACATCGTATTTTTTTTCCTTTCTAGGTCTAGAGTGCATAACAGTGAAACACCCGCATCCTATTGTGCTTATCAATATCGAGCACCCCGGTAGCTATCATCCTCCGGAGTCATGACAGAGGGCCTCCACCGTAGCTTTAGATTTATCAGGTAACAGGTTTCATAACTTAGAATTCAAAACATAAAACAAAATTAGCGGAACTTACGTACACCTTTAAGGGGCTACACAAACTATGTGGGAAATAATGTGCAAGCTAGTGTTAAGTCAGCTCGAATGTTAATTTCAAATCTTCCGTTTGAATTTCAAAAGCTTTAAATTATTTTTTAATGAATAGTTGCAATCTCTAACAGAGCATGTTTTAACTTTTTCAATTTTGGTTGCACTTTTTTAGAATTGGTTATCGACATAAGATAACGTTACTTAAAAAAATCATTTAAAAATACTTAAATGCAAACAAGAAAGATTTGAAAAAATCCATTCCCATAGACATTACAATAGCTTATGAGTGTTTTCGTTTAACTAATGTAGACTCAAAAATATGCATTAAAATATTTAATTGCTATAAAAGACGTTAAATACTAATAAACATTAAAAGATCTTAATAATTTTTACATGTTTCGATTGAATTTACTCAATCATCACCAGAAAGAAAATACAAATAAACACAAAGATAAAAAATGACAATAAACTATTACAAATGAAATTTTAAAATTTTAAAAACTAAAAATCACGCGCGTTATACTTTAATTATGTATCAAGTTGCGTTCAATCAAAACATGTAAAAATTATTAAGATATTTTAATGTTTATTAGTATTTAACGTCCTTTATAGCAATTAAATATTTTAATGCATATTTTTGAAATGTTTTTAATGGACGTATATGAAAACTTCTATTTATAATTAGTATAGACTCTTTAGTGATTACATCGGTCACAAAGGCACTAGGAAGCTACTTGGTTGAAAAATTCAAGTCCCTTTTAAAAAAATTTTACATTTCTTCTCAAGTTTTTTTTTTTTTTTTTCCTAAAAAAAATTATTTTACTGCTTCAACCGATTACGAAAATAAATTATAAAGAAAATTGGATTTTTTTAGAAATTAATCTAAACTATCAAAATAAAAAAAAAAGTATTAAAAATTATATAAATGTAAACAAGAAATTTTAACAGGACTTTCCCATATTTTTATCGTTAGTTTGCCAGGGTCTTCGTGCAATTAAAGTAGCATCTTATGCCTATAAAAATATCATTTTCAACAAAGTCAGCATTAATTACTTTTTTTAGAATAGAGATATATTTGGCAGATTCTTCTAGAACTTCAAGATTATATTAAGAAATGTTTGGCCTCAAAATTATCAATATTGATTTGATAAGTAGAGTTGATAGGAGACTAACAAAAAATCAAACAAAAATAATAATTTTGCGGAACATGCTGTAGATCAAAATGCACAAAATGGTCTATCGCTGTATACAAAATACAAACATATGGATACTGTACAACACGTGTATGGATTTTTATAAGAACAGCACACATATTCATGTAAATATAGTGAGTTTTATGAAAAGTTTTAAAAAATTGCATGTTTTCAGTATTTTTCATGGAGGATTTTCGACCTAATTTTACTTCAGTTTCAGATATTTTGTCAAACTGTAGTAGAAATAACGTAATGCAATAAGAATGTAAATAATTTAAATAATGTATGAAATATGAACAGTTGAGAGAAACAGTTTTTATCTGCTTATAAAAATCATTTCATATTTATTTACTTAGAACAGGTGTCACAAATAAAAAATTAAAAAGTTGAAATGTTTCGATTCATTCATAAGAACCGTATTCATAACACATAAAATCAGTAGAAAACTAAATGACAGTGGATATTTTATTTGTTTTTTTGTTTTATTGAACAACATACATCTGACTTGTGTGCTCGACATGAAGCATGCTTATAAGCCATCGTCAATTTACAGGGACGAGATAGCACACAAGGAAATATTACAACACACGAGAAGTACAACCAGGAGCTCCACACAAAGTGTGTGTGCAATGGAGCCAGTGGGATTCGAACCCACAACCTCACGATTAGCAGCGTGATGTCTTAACCACTCAGCCACGGAGGCCCAACAGTGGATATAAATATAATTTAAAAACTCAAAACACAAAACACTGCGCCCCCTATGATCGTGAATAGCCATTGCCACCGCGACATATAAATATAATAAATTTTGAACATATATTAAATTTAATACGTATAAAATTAATATTAAAATAAGTAGAAAACTAAATGACACTGGATAAAAATATAATTAAAAAACCCAAAAACACAAAATATTGCGCTCCCTATGATCGTGAATAGCCAATGCTACCGCGGCATAATTTTATGTGTTATGTATACGGTTCTTATGAATGAACCGAAACATGTCAACTTTTTAATCTTTTATTTGTGACACCTGTTCTAAGTAAATAAATATGAAATGTTTTTATAAGTAAATGAAAAAGGTGAAGAGATTTTGTTTTAGTTTTTAGTTTTGAAAAAACGAAAGCTAACAACAGTTTTAACATTGAGTATTTATCTGTACATGCGCGAACGATAACAATAATATTTTTACGTAATTTAATAGTGAACTCTATGGAGCAACTCATAAAAGAAAACAAGTCAAATATCATGAAACTGCAGAAAGATATCGTTGATAGAGTGAGCTGATTTCTAGTTACTCTCTAAAAGCAGATGAATGATAAAGGATTTCCTACAAATTGCCATTTTTTATGCATTGGCTTTTATGTAATAATTAGTATGAATTAAATATCAATGAGTAGATTTGGAACAAATGCGTCGAATTTGATACTTCATTTATCATGGATTAGATATATAGATACTTGGTACTTATCCAAGGAGAACCAAAACATCTGTAAGAAAAGAAAAATAATAAACAAAAAAGTCAAAATTGACA
Source organism: Maratus speculifer (assembly GCA_964019185.1). Lineage (NCBI taxonomy): Eukaryota > Metazoa > Arthropoda > Arachnida > Araneae > Salticidae > Maratus > Maratus speculifer. Next base: position 148,206,068 of record OZ025290.1, on the reverse strand, counting down.
GTTTGTGAAAAATCCGATATCATTCATCTGTTATTTGAGAGTAACTAAAAATCGGCTTATTCCAAAGTGCCGATATATTTCTGAATTTTCATGATATTTGGCTAGATTAAAAATAGTTGCTCCATAGAGTTTACTATTAAATTATGTAAAAAGATCTGGGTTATCTTTTACGCATCCACAAATAAGAATTAGTTCATACAACTGCTAATATTCATTAATATACGTATTTATATACAGGGTGAGTCATAAATATCGAAACAATAGGCTATCTCCTTAAATATTGCCCTTAGACCCATACTTCCAATTGTAAAGTTTCATCAAAAAAGGTAAAATTTTTGACAAGAAAAATTGCAACTCCATGGGGGGTTTATTTTAAAAAATACGAAAATTAAATTTTCATACGGTCCCCAGAGGATAAAACTTCCAATTAGAAAAATTTTCCTTATTCATTACTGAATTGAACAAAAAAAAAATCATCTTGATAACTTTAAAACTCAGAGAGTTATGACAATTTTAAAAAATCGTGAGGTTTCAAGGAATCAGACACAAATTAAAATGCGTGTAATTGAAGAAACAATATTGCTGTAAGTTGTCCAGGTAATATTTATTTTATTTATTTAGAGTTAGAATCTGGAATGTTTTGTGATAGTTAACCACATCATAAGCTTTCTTAATAAAATATTTTTTTTCAAAAAATTTAGAGAAAATTAAAATTGTTGTAATTCAAAATATTATTTGTCGCGATGAATTTTTTTCTTTTGATTAAATGAAAATGTCTAATTTTCAATTTTGATTCACATTTTCAAAAATATTTTTTTAAAAAATAAAAGTATTTGAAATAGCAATTAAAAAAATGCAATTTTTTATAAACCAATCGTATTTTTAAAAGTAAATTTTCTGAGGTAAAAACTTCGTTAAAAACGCGTTGGGCTTTTTTTTTGAGGTGTTAAAAAACTATTGAATTCGCAGGACTATTAACATAACCGAAGGTTATTGACTTACGTCTGTTTAAGAATGAGAAATACTGAAAAAAAATATCTGATGCAGAAGAGTGCATTTAGTTTTAAACAAAGATTAGCTTCTGCTTTTTAAAAATTTTAGGTGATTAACTCCGTTTTGTATAATTTCGATTTCAGATTTTGTTTAAGTTTTGCCATTCTCGACTTCTTTAATTACTATTTAAATGCGTCAGTTGATTTAAACTTCATTTTTTGTAATCACGCCGATTTCATTTTTTTTCATGGTTTTATTTCTGTCAACTTCATATTTTTCTTTTTAAAATTGTCATTATACGATGCGTAAAAGGTACCTCTAATTACGGGCCTCCAAACTGGTAGACGGTAGGTGCTGGGTTTGAACCCAATCGCGATCGTCGGCCTAAGTTCGAAGTTTCGGTTCGAAGTTTTCCGTGGTTTTCTTTGAACCCTTCATTTCTTTGCTTAAATACGGGTTAGGTTCCCTTAAAAAGACCGTCACGGAGGGCACCCTTCCCTTCATGGCCTATATCCTTATTGTAAATAATTGGCCGGCATAAAAAAAAAATCCCAAGGTGTTAACCGCTGTAAGCGGTCTCAAAGGCCGCAGCTTTTTTTTCCTTTTTTAGAGTTTAACATACAGTTTTCAGTACAACTACAAATAAATTTTAAATTTTGTTTAACTTGCGAATCAATTATCCACTTTAAAACAAGAACAGGTGTTTAATGAATCTAATTTACATGTTTTAAGTTGAAATTATTCAATTAAATTTCTTAAAAGATGTTTGGTTCGAATGCATTAAACCTTGATCAATTAAATACACTTATAACAAAATGTTTGTGGGAGCTTAGCATAAAAAAAAACTAAACAGAAACGTTATACTCTTAGACTTTAACATTCGAATAAATATTTTTGTTTTCTTAAATGCCGTTTGGAATAAATAATCTACTCGGATGTAGCAATCGGAGGACTCTAAGAATACGAAATTCCGTGCATTAGTACACTTTTAAAAATCTTGTTCTAGTTTGAACCAAAAAAGTTTGTTTTTTGGTGCTCAATATCTGCCACCATAAGATGGTGAAATCTTGAACCAAAATTTGGAGCTCCCATTGAAGCATAGTTCCAATACTTGGAACGAAGTTGAACTAGGAAGCTCCAAATATTGGTACGAGATTTCACCATCTTATGGTGGCAGCTATTGAGCAGCAAAAAACAAACTTTTTTGGTTCAAATTACAGCAAGATTTTTAACAGTGTACTTGATATCACTGAAATCGTGTAAATTATACAAAACTCATTATAACAGCGCCACCCAAAATATGATTGATACAAAACCGTAAACAAAATCAATTTATGTCAATAAGTAACTGAATCTGACTTTTTATGAAAATTCCTGCATTAGTTCTTAAGGTAAAGCTATTGCAGAAATCGTAACGAATTCAGTGTTGCAGCGTCACACGTATAGCTATATACAACAAAATGTAAACAACATCAATTCATGTCAAGAATTAACTGAATCTGAAGATGGGTGATATTCCTTGCATTAATTCTGGAGATACAGCTATCGCGGAAATCGCACAAAAGCCTGTACAGTAGGGTCGCCTGTTAAACGATTCACACCAGAAACTAATCAGCATCAATTTGTATCAAGGTCTAAGTAAATGTAATTTTTTATTAAATTACCTGGAATAGTTATTGAGATAGAGCGCTCACAAAATTATGTCATATACAGAGATACAGGAGCAGTGACTCACAGACAGACATTTTGTAAAAATATATTTTTTGCTATCTCTGAGCCCTAAAACGTGTAAATCCGTCGAAAATCGGAATTCAAAATTTTCATGAATCCAATACTTTTTTCTTTTAAAGATAGAAAAAAGTAAAAATAGGTTTAAAACCACATAAATTTTGAAGCTGAATAGCAAAAACTAGATTTTTGAAAATATTTCTTTGTAATTTATTAAAATATATTTCCATTAACATTAAAATATACATTAACATTAAAATATATTCCATATAACTCAGTTAATAGAAGTGTCATTAGCGCTATTGCTATTTTTACTAAACTTATAGTCTGCGGCAATAAGTTTTAAAGACACGTTTAATGAGAGTTTAATTAGTATCACTTAATTTAATAACACTTTTAATAAGTGTTTAATAAGACGGTCCGGGCAATTGGTCGTGCCAATTACAAGCCTGGCACCAAGCTCGAGTTATTGCAAACATCTAGCATATTTAAAGGAAGTTTAAAGCAAAAACCTATATACCTATACGCTTTTATTTTATATCTAAAGGTTAAAATATTGTCTTGGATCGACATTTAATAATGCGTAAATTAATGGTCGATCCCTTAATTGTATTTCAAATGAGCTGATATCGCTATGCTCAGAGGTATGCTTAAGTGGTGTAAGTCACGAATTTTGAAAAATTTCTGATTTTAATGTCTTTCAGGGATTTGCAGATATCAAGATGATTTTTTTTTTTTGGTTCGATTCAGGAATGGATAAGGAAAAATTTTCTAATTCAAAGTTTTATCCTCTGAGGGCCGTATAAAAATTTAATTTTCGTATTTTTAAAAATAGACCCCCATAGAGTTGCAACTTATCTTATCAAAAAATTTACCTTTTTTGATGAAAGTTTGCAATTGGAAGTACAGGTCTAGGGAAAATATTTAAGGAGATAGCCTATTGTTTCGATATTTATGACTCACCCTGTAGAAATTACACTATAATATTTTGATTACATTTTTCTGATATTTCAGAAACTGAAGTTAAATTTGATTGAAAACCCTGCATATGATTTAAGCTAAATCCACGCCAGAATTTTCTGAATTATATTTAAATTACTGTATATCCATGAATATACGTGCTATTCCTACACAAATCAACAGCATGTTGTGCGGTATTAACAGATCTGTATTCTACAGTGATAGATAATTTCGTGCTATTTAATTTATAAGGTGATCCCAAGTATTTTTATCTTTCTTTGATATTTTCTTGGCACCCTAATTGTTATCTTTATCAAATTTATGTTGATAGATATGCGGTTAAACCTGTTCATTTTAATCCTGAATTTTAAAGAGAATCTGAAAGTATGCTTATGGATATTCGACAAAATGTCTAAAACCAAAAGTATCCGGTTATTAATGGCAATAGAGTGTACATTTGCTCCGTGTTATGAATGGCTTAAAGTTAAGTGTAACAACTTTAGTAACGACACTTTAAGTTTTGAACGAGAAAAATAGGGTATCGGGAGCTAAAAATGCTATTTTTCACTTTATTAAATTAAAGTTACCAAAATGAATTTAAAAAATCAAAAGGCAGCTAATTATATTTTTAAAAATTATTATTGAAATTGCTTTTCTTCATCTGAAAAAAAGAAAGAAAAAAAATCAAAAAATAATATTCGTTGTTTTTTATTTAATGTTTTTATTTAATTTTTCATATTATGTTAACCTTTTAAATAAATATTTATAGGTGTGCTTTATTGATGGCTAAGAAAATATATTCTACTTATTATAAGTTTTATCTAAAATTAATTTTAAATATAACCTGCATAAAGTAAAAAAAGTTAGTTGAATTCTCTTTTTTTATCATTTTGAAGTAATTGCAAAATTTTACATCGGATATTGAAGTAAGTTTTCTTTGAAACAATTGGTGATTTGAAAATTAAAACTGTATATTTAGTGGCAATAAAATTAAAAATTGATTGTTCGGCAAATAATAATAATCATAATAATAACAATAATTTGTTACACGATTCAGTAAATAAATAATTCTAATTATTTTCCTCTCTTTTTATTAAGATTAGGAAAAGATAATTGATTCTTCCAGAGAAGAAAAACAAGTTAATTAGAATTAATTATTGTCTGATTTTTTTAATTACTCTTGGTAGGGCGCGGGAAAAAGCTACATTAAAATCAGTCGTAGTGCTTCACATATTCTGTTGCACTTTTAAATAATATTTAACAAATATATTATTTTCATTACTTACAAAGTATATTATGCTTATTATAAGCAATTATCTAAAATTAATTAGTGAAATATATCCGTGTAATTTAACAAAAATTCTTTATAACCTTTTTTTCAATCATAATAAGAAAGAAAAGTTATATAGATAATGAGTGTTTTATAATATGCATTCACATTTATACCTATTTGCAATAGGCATTACTTGTACCAAAAAATGGGGTATTGTGCATGTCTGTACTATACTCATTCAACAGTAATAATGTAGTTATTTAAAAACATATTAATTAAAAATTTAAAAATACATTTTTTATATTTTTATAGAAAAGAATGTCATTTCATATTTTATTTGTAAATAAAGTAATTTTATGTTATATACTTATTAACTACTATTACTTATATTATTTTTTAACTTACCTGATCATAACTATTTTTTCCCATTTTCGTAGCAGTTCCCGTCCCCGAAAGACAGCTCACACTGCGATTTACTTGAGCTAATATCCTATGTAAGTAACTTTTGTCACATATTTAGAAATATCTGTACTTTTTTAGACATGAAATAGCAAAATTTTAATTGAATAAAAAGACCCTAATTTTATTTAAAAGGTGGTGCATCACTGCCAAAGTCTTTCAGTTAGCTTCATCTGATTTGTGATTTTAATTTTACCGTTTAGTTGTTGAAGTACGATGAAATATATTCGCCATTGTTAATTTTGATATCAGATTCTGTATTCTAACAAATTCTGTAATACATATATCATAACCTTTGTCTATTGTAAATCTAAAATATCAACGCTATAATTCTACAATTATTTCATTTTTAAAGTAAGGCTATTTCACTTTTCAGTTTAAGCAATATATTGCTTAACAGTACATTCTTAAAACGAAAGAGCTGATTTGGCTTCTCATGAAAGAGTTGTAATTTTTCGATCATAAAAGAGTTGTTTTTCAAATGATTAAATCTACTTGATCTAAATTGGTTATTTAAATATTTGGCTCATAACCAATTTAGACTCATTTAGACTTCGTTGATTGGTTATATCTAAGATTGAAGTTGAGCTCAACTTCATTTAAATTGGTTAAAACTCGAGTTATTTCAACTCTCTTTTAAGAAGCTGCCTATCAACATTGAGATGAGTGGATTTCAACTCAACTTGAGCTATTTTGTGGCTGACGTTTTAAGAGAGTAGATTATGGTTTAGTCAATTGAAGGGCTTTCGAGTTGCCGTCAACTTTATGCCCAGTGAGTGCCTTATGTTACGCCGAATGACTGTGTGCTCCTGCTCATGTAGACTATTTCATCTTGTACTGTAGTTGCCTGGATGGGGCTTGTTGAGCTCAAACCAATTAGTAGGCCTCCCCACCTGGCTGAATTTGTGCTGTAGTTACAGCCGTACCAACATATGTGAGTGAGCGATGCTAAGCAGGGTGATGTTCTCCTAGTCAGATTGGTAGAGCACTTGGAGCGCTGTTCCAAGGGTTCAGGGTTCGATTCCCGGCTTGTGCATTTTTCATTCTGTTGATCTACGTTTAGTTAGCAATAAGATAATTCACGTACAATAAGTTTCAACTTGTGTTAATCAATCGAACTGTTATAAAAACTACTTAAAACACCATGAAATATATTAATATGTGCAAGGTCTTTCGAAAGATCTCAGAGATATTCGTCAGGCGCAAAAAAGACGTGCCGCTGCTTTCATAATAGACGGACGTCTTCTTTCCACCTCACGAAGAAAGACACGGTTCTTTTGAAAGCTTCGCGAGTTTTAATAAACTGTATAGTCTTCTTAAGATGATTTTATAACAGTTGAATAATTCACGTATTAAATATTCAGCTTTTTAAAGTTCATATTTTGTATTTTGTGATCGAATCAAGGTGCAATATTGCACTTTTTCTTATTTAAACAGGATGCCCAGCAAATCAGACCCCTATTTCGAAATTAAATTTCTAGCAAACAAATATCGATAAAATTATCCCGTAAGCGGTTTGTTTATTAGAAAAACTGTAGAAATCTTATACAGAAATTTCAAATGGGGAGTATTTTGAAAAGATTGTGTTCTGATTGCAAAAAATGCTTGATTTGACATTTTTCTTCTTTTAGATTGCTTGCAGAGAACGAGTTTTTCGTCTTACAGTGCCATATTTTAACGATTTTTGGAATTTTAATTTTTGAAATTTCGAAAAAAAAATTAGTGTGAAAAATCGTTAAAATGTAGTACTGTAAGTCGAAAAATTCGTTCTCTGCAAGCAATCTAAAACTACAAAAAAATGTCAAATCATGCATTTTTTTCCAATCCTAACACAATCTTTTCAAAGTATTCGCCATTCAAAACTTCTGTATAAGATTTTTACACCACGCGTAATAAACGAACAGTTTATTTATTATTCTATCAATCTTAGTTTTTGAGATATTTTATGTTGAACTCGGGATATTATTTGCTGAACACCCTGTATGTATATATTTTTTAAATAATTTCATTTTGTATTTTTCAGAGCCACTCCACAGTTTTAGCCTTCGGTGTCCGCTCTCTAGGGGCCTAACATCGAAAGATGAATACAACTCGAATTAAGTGCCTCCTGGTGAAAACAGCGCCAGTACAAACAAAAGCTTTGGACTTTAACACACAACTTGGATTGAGAGTGGTTGTTAGCCGCCACTCCCTGTCAGCTCAAACATGCTGGTGCCATTCATTACACACTGATATGTGTGTGTAAAAAAACAAAACCTGGACTTATCTTATAATGGACTTAATCTTAAGTGCAGTACTGTGTGTATTTACTAAACACAGCAGTTATTTCACGATAAGATAACAAAAAATACTGTCGTAGATTTATGAGCATACTTATGATTTATGAGAAAATGATTCGCTTTTAGAAAAGTATGGACATTTTCTAAATTATAAGTATAAAAGAATGTAAACGCTGATAAAGAATAAGACTGCTTGAAACACTGTAAAGAAAAACTATTTGTTTTAACTTTTTATTATTATTAAGTATTTTCGAATTAATACTACAAGGAAAAGATCAAATCTCCAGTAGTTTGTCACAGTTTTTTTGGTATTTTAAGCAGTGCAAAAGTTTATTAAGAGGAAGCATATGCCAAAAACTGTTGTGAAACTACTGTAAAATCATTTTAAATTGCTACATCACGATTAATACTAAAAATAGTAATATTATGAAATGACAACAATATCAAAATTAACTATAACAAGAATTAACGCTTAAATTTGATTTAAGAAATATTTATTTTTTATATAAGGAAGTTTTTGCTGCCACCTACCAGTAACTGCCTTTTAAAAATAAAACTACCTATAAAAATATTATTTGAAATTAATTTATCTACATAACAGTTTAATTTAACTAAGTTTCACACATTTATTTTTTTTCGTTCCAATAAAGCACAAGTTGTTTCGCACAAAGACAATTTTATTATAAAATGAACAATATTATTAAATTTATATTACATTTATTTTTCTATATTTCATTATATATATACATCCATTATCTCTCACAGTTACTACAAATATGGAAGACATTATACAGTTTACAACTATATTTTAGAATATATTAATTTCATTTTTATTTCACGACTTTCTTTAAAGAATTTATGATAATAAATTAAGAAGTATTACCAAACTTTTCATTGAAACTGTTAATATGCCTCATGCAGGGTTCTCGCTGACGTTCGCCATTGCATCAGATCTCGACTAAATACCGCATTTTTCGAGGAAAGGACCGATAAAATTCCGAAATTGAGAAAGTTGATTTTTTTAACTGTATATAGAAGACATTTTAATTCGCAATGTCGAACGAATAATTTCAATTATATTGTCAATAATGTACTACTATTTATATCACTCTATTTTTGACGAGAATCTTCCGCATTTCGACAGATTTCTGCTTCTTAAAAATCTCCATAAAAATGCCACCCCTATCCTTACATATTTGTATACAGCCCGTAGCTTCAAATATTTAAAAAAAATCATTTTTAAAACTTCTTCGGCCTTATTGGATTCGGTAACTTAACAAATCGTTTAAACCCCATTCTCCACACACTGAAATCACGACTTCCACTTTCATAACTTCAATCACAGCACCAAGCATGGACATCTTCATGGCTCTATAATTTAAAAAATATCTCAGCCTTGACGCCGTGTAATAACAGTAGCGGAATAATAATTTAAATTAATTGTCTAAATATCTCGCTCCTTCTAAAAATACAACTTATTTCTAAACTTTGAAAATTTTAAATCTTTAAGTTTGTTTTTATTTATTTTTTGCTATGTTTGTATTTTTGTTCTAAGAATAAATATTTAACAATCTAAAATTCCTGTGCCTTTCTCAAAATATTCATCGCCTGCCTTTTCCTTTACCTGAGCACGCAAAGTTTAAAATCATTAAAAACTTTTTTGTCATATTTGTTAGGTTCAAGCAACTATAAATAGTCAAACATCTAAATAACTGCCTGAAATATCTCCTCCTACACTGAAAAAGATAAAATTTATACGTATAATGAAGAAATAAAAAGCATTTTTTTAAGTATTTGGAAAATATAGTTGTTGTTCTCGATAGAGAATTGGGAAATCTAAAGCATATCTGAGTCTTTTTATTGGTTGAATTTAGCAACTTATTTAATTTTATTCGTTTCCTGATTGGTCCAAGTTTAATGTCCAAAAATGGAATATTTCTTTTTTTTTTTTATTTTAATAGTTTTCTGGTTGGTGCAAGTTTAATAAGTATTTATGTTGCCACGATGACAAAATAGTAATTAAAATAATAATAATTTAACAACAAATTGTGATAGAGACTTGAAACAAATTTCACTAAAATGTGCATTGTCTTTTCTACGCAACGGTGTAAAAATGTGCGATATTTGTGAAGACTTTTAAACAGTTAAAGTTGTCTTTCTTTAATCTACTGTTTTTTATCATTTGTCTAGAAATATTAATGTATAATGCACGGCATATGTAATATTTGACTTGTTATAATATTCCTAAAAACGATGTTTATTTTTATTATCAATTTAAAACTAGAATTTATTTATAGAAATTTTTAAAGACGTCTTTAAAATATATATTAAAATCTTATTTATACAAGTGTAAGAAATCGTCTTACAAATATAGAAGAGAAGAAAGAAGTGATAACTTATCTTAATAAATATCTCGGGGTTGCATTCTTCTTTATAAACTTTTTATTACTTGAAAAGACATCACTCACATATAGTAGACTAACACAAATAACATAAAAATAAAATTTTTTACATAATTCTGGCGCACGCCACCATCACAAGATATGAACTACACTTCACAACCAACATTCCAATATCACTAAGAAAAAAAAGAACATTTTTTAATAGAACTAGTGTTGCCAGATTTCTTTTAAACGAGAAATATTACAACTACATTTTTTTTTTTTAATTTAGCAAATCTCAGGTCACGTGACGCGTGAATCTATTTTTTTTTTCTTTTATTCCTTTGGAAAGCGCGTGTTACATCCTCCCCCTCTGTTTACGATCTACGTCTCGGAGAGGAAACAGGATGCTTTTTTGGTCTTCCTCTTTTTCTCAAGGGTGCAACTGGAATAGTTTCAGATTCTTGGAAAGGCAACAAGGCAGAAACGTGGTAAGATCCAATTCGTTCAGTAGGATTTTCTAGACTAGCAATGTCATATGTCACTAGTGACTTTTGAGTCAAAATTATGTATGGGCCATCTGTTTTAGGCATTAATTTTGATGTTTTATTTCTACTTGCATTACTAACTGGGTGTAGGTTAATCCATACCTTTTCACCAGGCTTGAAATATATTCGTCTATGGTTTTTATCATAATATTTCTTCCTATGATCTTGTTTCATTTCAACACGTTCTTTCACACTTTTTGAAATATTTACAAAACGTTTAAGATTTGGGGTTGTCTCTCCCCCTGGTCGAAAACACTTTTGAAACCTTTTTGGAATATCTTTAAGTGTTTTCCTGTCATCGGAATTTAACTTTTTGCCTTCATCTTTACGTAAGGCATACGGACACACTTTGTCCGCATCAGTACACGTATTATTTTGCACTTCATGTTCTTCTACAAAATAAAACTTTTTATGAGGCTTGTCACTAAAATGCCATGTTTTACTTGCAGCGTCTAACACTATGTTAGCTTTGTGCAGGAAATCCATTCCTAAAAGTGTTCTATTACCTTTGGCATTTGGTAAAACAATAAACTCTGTTTTGAAAACTCGATCTTCAATCTTTACACGCACAGTGGCAGAAAGAGTTTTTCTAGCCATCGTAGTTCCATCAGCTAATGTTACTTCATGAGTAAGAGGTTTCATTGCAACACCAGCTTTCAAAAATAATTTATGCATACGTTCTCCTGCAATAGAATGATTTGCTCCTGTATCTGCACAGACTAATACCTTCTTATTGCAGATCGTAATAGGTACATTTAGAGCTGAAACTGCTGATGTATTTAAACTATACAGCTGAAGACGATGAGCTTGCACTGTTTGTTTTTTAACCGTAGGGGAACAATCTGGACATTTCTTCTTTATAAATCCCACTTTGCCACAACCATAGCAGAATATCTCGGATTCTAAGCGACGATTATCAAACGTGGGGGAAGATCTGTCTTCTTTTGGAGGCTTATTCTGCTTCCATGTATTTTCTCGACGAGAATAATCTTTTTTCTTCTGGGGTAAAACCGGGTCTTTGTTAGAGAACGTAGATCTTATGGTATCATACGCATCTAATTTTCCAGCAAGGTCGACTGGCGAATTTAAATGTTCCCAATCATCTAACATATGTTGTTTGCATTCGACAGGCACGCGCCTTTTCATCTGATCCGCTATGATCAGATCCTGAAGAGCTTCAAAAGACGTTACATTTAACTCTTTAAGCCAGTTTTCAAAGTAAGCACGTAACTCGAAGTAATAATCTCTCCAAGTAATTTCTTTATCTTTGCAATGCGTGAAAAACAGCTGCCTAAACCTTTCAGCGCTAATTTTAAACCTTTTTAGAAGTAGACCTTTAACATGTGAAAAATCTGAAGCGTTATCTTCTTTTTCACGAGCAATAAGCGTAGATATAGAAGAGGGTACAACACTTAGTAAATAAGAAACCCAGAGGTGCTCTGGTACCTTCGAAATCTTTAACTGTCGTTCCAGGAGCACCAGAAACAATGTTACATCATCTGTCTCTGGCTTAAATGTAGGCAACAGCTTCTGGACATCTATTTTACTCTCTGGATGAGACATTATCCCTGCCGCATTACCACCTACCGCTCCACTGGAAACACTTTGGCTCTGAGCCTGTAACTTAAGCTTCTCAAGCTCAAAATTCATCTCAAACTTTTTTAATTCCAGTTCTTCCGAACGACGTTTTTCTTCTACTTCTAATTTACGCTGTTCTAATTCAGCTGCTTTTTGCTTTTCCTCTAAGTCTCGTTTACGCTGTTCTTCCTCGCGAGTCGCAATTTGGTTTCTGACTAACGAATTTACGAAATCAACTTCATACGAGGGAGAGGATTTAATCTTATCACGCAATGTGACAACAGTCATAGAGGGTTGTACATCTAAATTCATTTCTAAAGCGACCTGAAATAGGTCTTCTTTTCGTGCTTTGTTGAGGTCGGACATTCTTACCTTTAGCAAAACAAGAAAATATATACCCCACAAATGCTAAAAATTCGATTTAAATAAATTGTTCCCCGGACGTGAGCTTTGCTTTACAACTCATATAAACAAGACATTAATAAAACAAAACAGTGAACTTTAACGTTAGCAAAATATACTTTTAAATAATTAAACTTCATAAAACTTCATAAAAGTATCTTTAAAATTTAAACTTTATTATTATTTTTAAGAAAATATACTTTAAATTACGTGTCATTTAATCAAAACATTATTTTAACTGATATAAAACTAGTACTGAATTGTTGGCAACATTCATAAACAATGTTCTAAATAATTCAAAACATATCTGAATAATTAAAATGTCAAGCAATATTATTATCATATTATCAAGACAAGACTACGTAATATAGTTTTTTTCAATATAACTTTAAAAAAAGAAAGTCTTATTTCATAAAAATAAATAAATAAATAAATGCAAAACTTACTCAATCTGTTTTAAAAATCGTATTCAATGCTATTTCACAATATATCAGGAACTCTAAATTAAATGCTTAAAAATAACTAACAACAGAACACTCAAATAGAATTTCTAATTAAATTCTGTTATCTTGCGAAACCAACAACAAAACAAACAAAAAATAATAAACACATACCATATGACACTTGAAATACAAAGTATAAATACCTTTTAATATATTTTTCCCTTTTTTTCACTCAATTTATTTCCCTATTTGTAAAAAAAAAAGAAAAATAATATCAACGTAAATAAATGCTTATTTTATTATTTATCAACCCTTTTTTTTTATTGTTTTTCTTTTTTATTCGAAGTAAGAAAAGTTGTTATTTAATCAAGATAAAAATTAAACATGCATGCAGAGAATGAAAATAAACAAAAGAATAAAAAATATAAGCATGGGGAGGGAAGGGGAATTACACAATACATAAATAAATTGTAAAGTAATCAATAAATTAAAACTAATATGATGTATGCTAAATGTTACAGACAGGTAAAATGTGGTAACTTGCGAAAAGAATTATAGATACTTTAAAACTTGGCTTACTTATTGAAAATATATGACAAAAGTATCAAACTTTAAAATGTTCCAAAATAAACACATATAAGATGAAACGACGATGACTGAAGCAGAAAATTAAACAAATTCAGTCCGTAGAACATATATCACAAACAAATGAAAATGGCGCTGGGCATAAGATTATTCCGTAGAAATTTTTTCACAAACGAAGAACGAGAACTTTAAAGGCACAGAACATGCATGCTTTGAAGAACACATTTCACAAACAAACGAGCAACGACTGCTCGTGCCATTTTCTTGCATTAAACATGCATGCATTTTTATTTCGTACATATTTCACAATCGAATGATTTCACATCAACGAAACAAACTTACTATGTTAATCATTTAAAATATACTTCACAAAAAGACGAGCACGACCGCTCGAGCCATTTTTTTTTCATTCTTATTAATCATATTTCATTATCAAAGAACTTTTCTGGAACTAAGATTGCTGAATACTTTGGAATTGATTCGTAGCCCAAAGTTGGGTAGCCATTTTGTAAGAAGTCGTCTTACAAATATGGAAGATAAGAAAGAAGTGATAACTTATCTTAATAAATATCTCGGGGTTGCATTCTTCTTTATAAACTTTTTATTACTTGAAAAGACGTCACTCACATATAGTAGACTAACACAAATAACATAAAAATAAAATTTTTTACATAATTCTGGCGCACGCCACCATCACAAGATATGAACTACACTTCACAACCAACATTCCAATATCACTAAGAAAAAAAAAGAACATTTTTTAATAGAACTAGTGTTGCCAGATTTCTTTTAAACGAGAAATATTACAACTACATTTTTTTTTTAATTTAGCAAATCTCAGGTCACGTGACGCGTGAATCTATTTTTTTTTCTTTTATTCCTTTGGAAAGCGCGTGTTACAGAAGTCTTTAAAATTTGAATTTTTAAAAATATCATTATCCAAAAAGTCGTTGTAATTTGCTAAATTACTTTTTTTAATAATTAGTCGAGGAATACTAATGCTTAATCCACGGTGTACGTAATATACAATTATGTTTCTTTCTTTAAAAAAAAGGGTTGTTTGTTTTAATATATTTTTAGATAAGAATTGCTCATCACCACATCATTAAAGCAGAATGTGATGTGCGCCAGTGTCCTCACAGTAGGTGACAATCCGAATAAAAATTTGTGAATAACAATTTCATGCATAAATTATTTTCCATTATTATTAAATATATTTTATTATTTTATTATTTGGATAAATGAGAATCCATTATACAATAATTTTATTATTCTGCTGCAAGCTGGCTATTACCTGTCCACAAATCAAATCTCCATAAACAAATGAAGTTTTTTTTTTTTTTTTTTTTAATAAAAGTATTCTTATTTTTCCTCACATGAAGCATGTATGAATGAGATGGTTAAAGGACTGGAAGCTGAAGAGCGGTTACCAGAATAAATATTTCAAATCAAATTGTTCTGCTATTGTTGTTATTATTATTATTATTTTGCTTTTGCTGATTTTCTAAATTGCCAAGTTTGGTCAATATTCAGCGAGAACCCTGGTAACAAGACATTCAAAATTGTTTCTGTATAATTTTCTAAAAAATTTCATAAGTTTAAAAGTTTCTAAATTTGAAGAAACAGATTTTATTAATCCTTTAATAGACATCCAAACACAATGAGACAAGCTTAATTGAACAAGCAAAATACATATTAAATAAAACTTTTTATTAGATTTTACATGATATCATTATCACATATTTTAAACAAATAAAATTATAAAAATCACAATTTTATTGATATTTACCAATAATAAGTTAATCTCTACTTTACACAGATTAACCTATGTTAGAAGAATGGAGGGTCTTACAACCCACGTCCTGTTTCAAACCATGTGCATTTTCCAAATGCACTTGATGAGATATATTTATTTAAAAATTAATAAATAGATCATTTAATAAATCAATTACAAATTATTTAATTATAAATATTTCAACAAAAATAAATTATCATAATTGTTAGCCTATCTTCAGCAGATCACATAAACATGCTTTCCGCTAAACATATTTAATTCGCCGGCTTCTACTTTAATCATTTTTTATTCGAACAAAATACCTCATATAATATGTTTTAAAAAATTTTTATACAAATATTACGGAAAAAAGGAAAGAAACTAAGTGCTCTTATCGGCAAACATAACGTTTAAGTATTATTATTTTTTTCAGTAAACAGTGATTTTTTTTTTTTTTTAATGTGGTATTGCAGATGAAGATTAATGTAAATTTATATATTTAATTTTTAAACTGTAGAAGATTGATATAATTAATTATTTTACGAATTGCGATTAAAGATGGATGCTTTAAAAGGTGGGGGGAGGGGGGGTTCAGAATCATTATTCCTGTCGTACAACTAAATCTAAATGCAAATTTTTATGCGTTTTTTTAAGACAAAATCAATGAGAAAATTACATTTATTACCCATAAACAAAATTTGTATTGCATGATGTTATAAATGAAACCTTTCTGTTATTAAATAAGTATTTTATTCCATTTTAAATGAACAAATAAAACTATTGATCAAATTTTAAAATATTCACAAAATATTTATACAATTTACAATAATTCAAAAAATATTTCATGAATCTCTCATAAATATTTTTAAAAATTAATTGAATGTAAATTAAGGATATTCACTTTTGATATATTTAAACACCGCAATGCCCATGTCAGAATTTGTGCTACCATCAGTGTTCCCAAGTTAGTGGATTTTTTTTATTTAGATACTATGTATTCACACCAGAAATTTAAAAGAGTAAAACTTTGCTTAATCACTAACATTTCTTTAATAAATATATCTAAATTTATTATTTAGATTTTCTGGTATGAAGTCGTAATTTCCAGATTGCTTAGTTACAATAATGCATTCTTTCATGGGCACTAGAGATTTAATAATTAAAATGTTTTAATTATTTTATAATTTGATTTTTTAGTTGATAATTTTTAATTTTTTAAAAATATTTATGGGTTAGAGATCAGAAGTAATTTAATTTTTTTAGTATTTAGACTTCTTCCTGGAGAATTTACTGATCATTGTAAAATGTTTCTAATCCAACATTTAAAGAACAAAGAAATAACAGTAAAATGTAATCCTCATGCAATATTATGTGTTATTTCATTTATGTTTATTAAAAAACTACTTTATTTTAGTCCAAAATACTCATAACTTTTTAACTTACTATTTAAGTATTTATTACTTAAAAAATGTTGAAAATTAATTCATATTCAATTTTTAATTTCTATCGTTTAAATTTGTTTTCATCAAAAGTTACTTTATCTATAGTTCTATTAAAGCTGTGTCGCATTAAAATTAGCGAAATTTTTTATTTCTCTATAATCTATAAGAAATTAGGTTATTTGTATACTTCTAAAACATGTGTCCCAAAATAGTTGTATTAGAACTTGCATGAATATGTTTTTAGTTAGAAAAGTAAATTGTTCCGAAATAATTTTTTCCTGCCACAAAAATTATAATTCAGCTATGTAGTTTTTTCTTTTCTTTTTTTTTATATACAGGGTGGTCATAAAAAAACTTTGCCGATATATGGAGCTCTAGCGGCCAGTCCGTCCAACCGATCGAGGTGAAATTTCAGATATAGCTATTCAGAGGTATGAACTCGAGATTCTCTGAACGACAACAAAATGGCGCTCACGGTTACGGTTATAGTTACAGAAACTCGAAAATTTCCAATGGCAACACCCATTTTTTTCATCACAAAATAATCAGCGCATGCGAAAACCCTAAAGAGCGCTGGAACGGTATGGTTATTGCAATAAACGGGCGCGTTATGCTTGCAGAAAATCAGCTCTACGAACAGCGCCAAAAAAACACGACCAAGGCACACGCAGAAAATTTTAATATGACAGAGAAAAAATACCAATCATGGAACGTCGTTTGCCTGATAGTCATCGTAGAAAACGGATAAAAAGTCTCTGTGTCATATGCGAATTTACTCCTTGCGCACCAATCGTGTTTTTTTTTATGGGAGAGGGGGTTTCGCAAAACAGTTTTTTGTGCGTGCATAACGTGTCCGTTTCTGGCTATACACGTACGGTTCCAACGCTCTTTAGGGTTTTCGCATGCGCTGATCATTTTGCGATGAAAAAAAATGTGTGTTGCCATTGGAAATTTTCAAGTTTCTGTAGCTATAACCGTAACCATGAGCGCCATTTTGTTGCCGATCAGAGAATCTCGAGCTCATACCTATAAATAGCTATATATGAAATTTCACTTCGATCGATTGAACGGACTGGTCGCTAGAGCTCCATATACCGGCAAATTTTTTTTATGACCACCGTGTATTTAAAAGACATGGAACTACTATGTAAACATGGATAAGAATTGTTTCCATTAATGAAAAAAAAAAATCAGTGTTCAATTTTTTTACAATCAACTTCAAAACTAATCTTACTAAGCTGCAATTTATATATATATAATAGGAAACTAAATAATAATTAACAAAAGCATATTATTTGAAATGCAGGTTATTTTAAAACATATAACTATTTATGAAATGAAAAAAAAAATTTTACATTTCTTTCAAAAATTACTAACAGAAAAAAGTATAATTCTACCTCTTACTTCAACTTCTTTATATATACGTGTATATGTATATAGAGAGATTAATATTAACAGCTGTTTTTTTAAAATCAAAGTTATTTATTAAAGTATACGTATGAGCATATAACTATATATTAACAAATGATAGTTTTTCTTCGCATAATTTTTTGAAACTGTTTATCGTTTATTTAAAAATCTTAAAGTTGTATCTCCTGCTACAAAGGATTTGATTTAATACAAACATGTTTATTATTTGTATTCAAAGTTGATTTTACTTCTCTTTCACAATTTTCTCACTCTTTATATTACATAATATTTTGCATATTTGATGAAACCCAAGAAAATATATTTTTGCTGATTTCAGAACGACTCTGAATTTTTTTTTAAATTGTTCATTATTTTTTGAACAACCCTAAAGAAATATATCTATTACAAACAAATTCTTTCATGTACAAAGTTGTTTATTATTTCTATTCAAAGTTGATTTTGTTTCTCTTTCACAATTTTCTCATGCTTTATATTACATAATATTTTGTATTTGTGATAAGAACCAAGAAAATATACTTTTTGTTAATTTCAGAATGTTTCTGAAATCATGTTTCCCGCTACAAAGGAATTCTTTATAAAAATACGATGCTCCTCTTTGTTTTGAGTGTAAATTTTTAATATATCTCGCAATTTCGTCATGCCTTATATTACATTATATTTTATAAACTTATTGAAATCAGAGGAAGTACATGTCGTGTAATATAAAAATGTCCTACAATTATGTTTACTATTACAAAGAATACTTTCATCAACAAGATATTGCTATTTGTTTGCAGGGTAAATTTTGCATATTTCTTGTTTTTACTTGCCTTATATTGTATTATATCAATATATCCCAATAACATACCTATAAATCTAACTTTTAAATTCTGCGACAATTTTAATGCCTTTAATGTATGCTAATATACATAGAATGATAATTTTTGAAACCTCTTTTCGCTTTTTACAGCTTGCTATTTATCATTTCATCGCATTCAAAAGCTTATAAAGAATCTAAGCTAACACTAGGTCAAACAACTGTATGTTTGATTTCCTATTATCATTTTATGTTTTGCAATGAAAAATATAAAATATTTTTTTCATGGCGTAATTATCTTTTATGTTTCTTTCATAATCTACATATGCGCTGTTTTATTTTTTTTTTTTAGTATATTAGAAAAATAATTATTGCTTTAGAAAAGAGAATTATTGAATTGAAATCAATTTATGCTATAATTATACAGATATTTTGAACATTGACTAAAGAAATGATGCAAATATTCCAAATTCCATTGATCAGATATTGAATTAAAGAAGAATTTTTTTTTATCAAACTTGATACTATTGTAAATATATGTCTGGAATAAATAACGTAAATTTCAGTAAAGAAAATAATGAAAAATGTTGCAAGAACATAAATAAACATTGGCAATTCATAATTTTTAGTATTAAAATTTTTACTTCGATTTACGAACTTCATTTGTGCTTGAATTTGATACAAATTCCACATATTCTTTGTTTGGAAATTGTTTCATAGAGTTGTCTTGGGTATCAAATGTTTAAAATACCCTATATAAGTATTACTAAGTCTTTAGTTCCATTAACAAAACAAAAATGATTTACAACCTTATTTTGGAAAATATTGACAAATTTCGCAATAAATCTTGTTATGCTTGTCACTTTACTGTAAAAAATATCGTGAAAAATTACCTGTGTTTTTAAAGACTATCTATTTTCTGTCAAACGAGAGCGCTCCGTAAGAGTTTATGCAACGTTCTCATTAGTCCGAAAATAGATATTCTTTAAAAGCAGAAGTACACTCTTAAAACAAAAAAGTGGATTAGTCTTCTCGGGAAAGAGCTGTAATTTATTGGATCTTGAATCAGATGTTTTTAAACATTTTCCTCATCGTGATTTAAATTGCTAATTTAAATGAATCATCTTAATTTAAATTGCTTAAAAACAACTCATTCACTCGAGGTGATTCAACATTTAGGAAAAGATAACTTTCAAATCATTACACTCTTAAAACGAAAGAGCTGATTTGGCTTCTCAGGAAAAAGCTGTAATTTTTTCGATCATAAATGAGTTGTTTTTCAAACGATTGAATCTTCTTGATTTAAATTGGTTATTTAAATAGCTCAACTTCATTTAAATTGGTTAAAAACAGCTCGTTCACTCGAGTTATTTCAACTGTTTTCGAGAAGCTGCCTTTCAAAACGTGAAATGAGTGGATTTCGGCTCAACTTGAGTTATTTTGTGGCTGACTTTTTAAGAGAGTAGATGAGTGGATTTCGGCTACACTTGTGTTATTTTGTGGCTGAGGTTTTAAGACAGTAATTTTTCACAATATTTTAACAGTGTTCATAAGAAAATGTTTCTTTTCATCAACGTTGAAAGATTTTCATTTTATTCGCTTGTCTGTTTCCCGTTTCCTGCTTTAATTACTGTCATTTTCATTTTCCCTTAAATCTTTTGTTTTTTTTACTTTTTTAATATCCTTTACAGTTCAAGTTTTATCATCGTGGGCCACACTTATCACCAAATAATTTATTTGTTGGCTTGTATATTTTATTACCCTCAATATGCATAGACAAAGCCTAATTTCGTTAATTTGTTTGTTTGAGACAATAAAATCATCATTTATAAACCTAGTCTGAACTAATCGCGACCCCATTTAAAAGAAATGTTTCTACTCACTATTGGATTTCTGTCTGAATCGGGATTGTAGGCAACACTTGTAGGTAACATATCTAACCTAAGGACAAGCTAGCTAGCTTTAAGCTCTAAGCAATCACCATTATTCAAAATTAAAAGTTCTTCCTAGGGCATGAAAAGCTCCCTAGACAGTCAAAATTTACGTTTCCGCTTGTGGTTTTCTTTGTATCATTATGTTTTAATATTAAGGTATTGATATAATATATTTACAGTGTATTTCCATATGAATAATCCAGTTTTATATTACATTAGTTAAACTTTTTATGTACCACATTCATAAAAACACAGACCAAACAATATTACAATTTCGCTGTATTGCTCGTTATTGAATGAAGTAATAAAACACAAATATATACAAACTTGAAATGATTTTACAGCATTTCGTGATCGAGAATTTAATATCAATAAAGATTGCATTCGTATGCAGGTGCAAAAGGGATATTTGAAAAATCCTTTTATCTTAAAAGTTTACATATTAAGCAATTCGTAAATCGAAGTATTTGATACAATTATAAGTCAAAATTTTTGCAATCACGTACATAAAATAGGTTGTTTATTACTTATTTCTAAAATTTTAATGAAGATGATAATAACGCTGTATTTGCTCAAAATTTTTATATTGTTTTTGTTTTTGAAATCCAAATTTATGAATAAACATCGGGTAATCATTTTGTACTCTATCATTAGAAAATAAAGTGCATTGAAAGTCATTAACGTACTCATATATCATACGCATTTTTAAAAATAATGCTACAAACTCATTCCTCGCGAATTTTTCTTATACACTGATGGATTTCCCAGAAAGTGTAATGGTCGGTTTTGCGTAATTTCTATTCTTAATATTAAAAAAAATGTAGTAGAGTTAACTGTTTGTCAACAAATAGCAGTACCCAGAGGCAATACATTAGATCAGTTTTAGAAATCAAATATTTTCCGAGCACAGTTGATAATTATTCCCTTTTAGCTTCTACTTTGATTACAAAGAGACTTTTTAAAAAAGAACTATTAACTAGTAATATCCCTCGTCTATACTTATAAAATAAAAGATATATAAAGTAAATTTTAACTATCATTAAGTATTTGAGTCATCATTGTTACGTATGTGAGTAAACAGGTACCCGCAAGTTATTAAATGCATCACTTTTTAAGAAATAAAAACACAAGAAATATGTCCTGTCTACATATGAAAAAAAATCAAATATATACATTACTTAGAAAGACTCTTCACTTATATATCTATATATATACATTTATATGTATATATATAATTATATATATCATCATATACTGTATAATAATGATGTTATAAGATATATATATACATATAAGCATGACTGCCTGTATATATAGATGAAAATATATATACACATTTTTATATTGTTGTAGATTAGATATCTTGATCCATAGCATTATTGAAAACAGGACAGAATCTACTGAGGATAGTAATCTTTTATTGAATGGTTCATAATCAGTGGATTGTAGAACTGGAACAGCATGATACTGTTGAAGTTCCATTGGGAGTGTGATAATAATGTGCCAATAATATAAAGAATAAATCTATGCATATAACTTATTTATGTGAGGCCTTCTCTGTTGGTTGTTAGATATTTTGATTGTTCTACTGTAATATAATTGCTACTGCTTATCTGTGTGAATCTCCAGAAATTTAATTGCTAATCATTTGCATTTTTTTATTTTCGAAACGGAGACTCCAGTTTTAAACTCTATTGATAATACTAGTCATTAAAATATAAAAAATATATTTTAAGAATACATGTTACATATGGTAATGATTTGCGAATAAATTTGGTCTTAAAATATCTCAGGGAAAAATTTTAAACAACTATAAATTTATCCTGAATGCATACCCTGAATTTATTTTCCTTGTTTCTTTTCATGAATGAAGTATTTCTGATGTAGATATAGTAAAATACTTAAGTCATATATATTCTGAATAAGTTCCATAAAAGAGCAGAAAAATATTTTTTTTTCTAAAAATTATCTTCAACTTTATCATAGCGAGAAAGAATGCCCCTAGACACAAAAGTGGGTATAAGCATAATCTTCAATTACTATTGTGTGAAACTGATAAATATGATATTACACATCTAAAAATAACACGAATAAAAAGTATAAATTGTTTCTTGGATTTCGGTCTACTCATTCAGTGAAAAATTCCGAGTGTTCTACAGTAACTTGTTTCAGCTTTCAGTTGATAACTTTTAGAAAATTGAAAATAGTGAACTAAAATTTTGAAGAGCATCACCTGTTCGAAATTTGATCTCAATAACATCATCAACACTGCTGAAAAGGCTTAGTTATTCAACAACTGATACACAGTATAAGCTGACAAACACATTCTAAAATATGAAATGCTGATTTCCTTTTTCTTGGTTGCACATCGGGTTTATTTCCAGCTTTTCACTTGTTGTTTCCATTTTCGGAATAAAGCCAGACTTTCTTTTAAAATTTCATTGTAACCTTCATTTAAGATATGAATTAGAAATTACTTATCCTCTTCAAATTATAAATTAATTATTCTAAATTTATTAACCGAAATCAAAATGCTGCTCGAGGAAGAACTTGCTGTTTTCCATTTCACAGAAAGCATGCCTGTCTTTAAAAAAATTCATTACCATCTTCATTCATTTCTTTAGTTATCCATAAGTTATAAGCGAAACTAAAAGTTCTATTCGACCAGAGACTTTGTGTTTTCCATTTTGCTTCGCATTTTAAATTTCCTTTACAATCTTAATTCATTTCTTTACTTATACCAAAGTTACTAATGAAACTCAAAGTTCGGTTCGAGTAGGGGACATGTGTTTCCCGTTTGCTAAAATCGACATATCGTTTAAATTTTCACTACAATCTTCCTTCATTTTTTTTTTACCTATCCCAAAGCTACTAACAAATTTTAAAGTTCTGTAGGTAGTGAAAGGTCGAGAACTTCCCATTTCACACAAAGCAGGCCTGTCTTTTAAAATCTTATTACATTCTTCATTCATTTTTGTACTTATCCCAAAGTTATTAACTAAAGTAAAAGTTCTATTTGAGTGAAGAACCCGTTCTTTCCTATTCCGAACGAAGAAGGTCCGTATTTTAAATTTTCATTACAATCTTCATTACAATCTTCACTTATTACAAAGTTACTAAAGAAACCCAAGGTCCTGTTGGAGTGATGATACCTGTGATTCCAATTTCTCACAAAGCAGGTCTGTTTTTTGAAATTTCATTAAAATCCTCGTTCATTTCTCTATTTATCCCAAAGTTAGTAACGAAAGTCATGATTCTATTAATGTGAAAAAGGTGTCTTTAACATTTCGCACAATGTAGGTCT
Organism: Maratus speculifer; assembly: GCA_964019185.1. NCBI lineage: Eukaryota > Metazoa > Arthropoda > Arachnida > Araneae > Salticidae > Maratus > Maratus speculifer. The sequence continues at coordinate 148,181,758 of OZ025290.1, read as the reverse complement.
ATCTATTGAAGTTTCACAACAACTTTTTTTTATTTCTGTATTTCCCCCAAAGTTATTAACGAAAGTCAAAGTCTTTTTTGAGTGGAGAACTTGTTATTTCCCATTTTTCATCAAAATGGTTCGTATTTTAAATTTTAATTAATTTCATTATTTATCCCGAAGTTACAAACGAAAATTAAAGATCTGTTCGAATAGAAATTTGTCTTTCCCATTTCGCACAAAACAGGTCTGTCTTTTGAAATTTCATTTCGTTTTTCTTCATTTCTTTACATAACCAAAGCTACTTACGAAAGTCAATATTCTGTTCGGGTGTTGAACCTGTGTTTCTTATTTCGCAAAAAAAAAAAAAAAAAAAAAAAAAAAAAAAAAAAACAGGTCTATCTTTAAAAATTTCGTTGCAAGCTCCATTCATTTCTTTATTTATTTAAACATTATTAAAGAAAGTCAAAGTTCTGTTCGTGTGGACAACCTTATATCTTTCTTACTGAATATGTGGATTGCAACTGTAGGTTTCTTTACGAAATATGTTTTTTTTTTCTGCGTGTTCTATAATTCTTCTCTATTTGTCACCATTTTAACCCTCCACGTAATTTATGTCACCACGTAATTGAACAATTCATAATTTTATGTACAGGAAAAAATGGTAAAACCTTATACTTAATAATTTTATCTTAAAGCCAGAAAGTCGAATATAATTTAATGACACTTTGCAAACTTACGATTTACTTATTCTTGAACGATAACACCATTTTAAATGGAGAATTAGTTTCATTCTTTTTTAAATTATAAATGATTATTTATCAAAAGATAAATCATGTGATCTTTTATTAGCAGCTGTACAAAATCTTATAGAAATGTTAATCGTACGGGAGAGAAAATGTGTTACTTTCTTTTGAAAAGTTAATATATATTATTAGTTTGGTTTCATAATTTTATTTTAAATTATACATATATAGTTAAATCATGTATTCTTTTCTCAACAAAATCTCGTCGAAATTTCATCCTTACAGTATATGAAAAACTTTGTTTTCTTTAGAAAGAGAAATATATATTATTAAATTAGTTTCACCATTTTTTAAATTATTATAGATAAACAGATAAATCATTTGGTTTTTTTCTTCAAAAGCAATATGATTTTTTTAAGGAAATATATATTATTAGATTAGTTCATCACATTTCTTTTTATAAATGATTACATATTTAAAAAAAAGAATCATCTGGTCTTTTCTCACCAGTGATACAAAATCTCATTGAAATGTCAATCGTAGAGAAAAGGAAAAACTTTGCTTTTGAAAAAATAAAACCAATCATGAAAAAAATAACGCTTTTTTCACAAGAAGTCATTTTCAAAACAACCATAGCTTGAAATGTTGATTTTTTAAACTTAGTAAAACGGAAATTATAATATTTCTTCTTATAATTACAATAAAATCCTGATTAAGTGCCGTTTTAAGTATAAAAAAAGAGAAATTTTGAATGTAATAAGTTGTTTTTAGAAAATTTGAAGATCCGCCTCCCTAAACTGAGATATCCAATTTCATCCCGATGAATCCTGTTAGTTTACTTTTTTTTTTTTTTTTTTTTTTTTTTTTTTTTTTTTTTTGCGTGTGTGCTTGCGTGCATATTAAACAATTTTAAGATTTTATTATAAAATGTTTAATCTGTTTTTCTTCTATCCAGTGCTAATAAAAAAAATAATCTTATTAATTTATTGAAGTCTAATCTATTCTTAATATATATTTTTTTATTTTCTAAATGAAATGATCGTTTTATCTATCTTTGCTTACACTGCATTTGATCGTCTGTAAAAATAACCCTAATTCTTAATTTTATTTATTTTTTACAATTAAAAATTTAATCAATGAAAAGTGGATAATTTATTATTTTATATTTTTGTTAGTTCAAATGAAAAAAAAAAAAACTTTTAAAATGTGGATGAAAACTTAATTTTTAAAAATACATTTCTTTGAAGATTAAAGTACATCTTTTCTTAACTTGTTATTTTTTTACAACTTGTTTGTCTTTTACTGTTAATTTGTATTAAACATTAAAAGGAAAAAAAGAGTTTAACTATATTTTACAAAGCAAAGTGATAAAAATTTATTTAAAAGTGTCTTTACTTTGATTCTTTTTTATTTTCTTTTTCGAAAAATGAATGCAAATTAATAATGAAGATTGATTTCGGAGGATTGCAATGACAAATTAAAAACTTGTTTGAATCAAGTGTTTGGTATAAATGGTAGCTTTATTTTAAAATTCTTTAGAGTGATATACATGCTAAAAAGACGCATTTATTTTGCATTAAATTTATTTATAAATACAAAAATTACAAAAACATAGAAGGTATAAAATACTGTTTTAATTTAAGAATCGAATGTAAATAATTTCAAACTGGAGTCTCCGTTTTATTACTTGTAGTACAAACCGCTATTGTTATAACATTTTACTTAAGTTATTTCTGTATGTTTACTCATTTATTTTTGTGTGAAGCAAAATGTAAAATATTTACTCTAAATTCATGATCAAAATTTTTTTCCCTGAATGTTTGTTTATTTGCTCACTTTTAAATATTTATTGCTCAAACTTTGCCATCTCTGTTGCTCAAAGACGCTTTTTGGAGTATAAATCTTAGATTAATTTAAATGTTAAAACTATTAGAAGTAATTAGACTAACATAGAAACAAATTTTTGAAGAATACTATTTGATGTTTAAGCCATTTAATTGATTAGTGTAAAAAGAATAGAATATATTTGTATATATAACACAAAGTAAAAATTAAAAAATAAAATAAGAATCTTTTAAAAGTTTGCAATTCTTCTCAAATGCACTTTTATTTTATTCCCTTATGTAATGAAAACATACTGATAAAATAATCAGCTCAAGTAATTCACAATATTGTGTTTATTTTATTAGAAAATTTCTTGTCAGAATGTTTTAGATATGAAGCATATTGAAATTTTCTGTATATAAAAGATTTTCTATGAATGTCTTTTTCATAAAGCAGTTGTAATTGATACAGGAGACTCAAGCATATTTATCATCTAATACAAAACATTTAATATTTGTAAAACAATTTGAGATTACATCAAAAGAGATGCGGTTTTACCTTCTTTCGTATATTACGGTTGTTTATATTTCATCTGTTGGTTAATTTATTATTTTGCTAAGTTCATAAACAATCCTAAAATAGTAAGTGTCTCTTTTGTTTTTCAGTGTACTTACTATTTATATGGAAATATTTATCTAATGTTAGTCGAAACTGTACTTACTTCTTATAATGTTAGATTTTCGTTTAAATGCAATTTTAGATTAAATAAAATATTTTATAAATAAACTTTATTTGAAATTCTGTTTCTTAATTTAAAATGTTGTCGATTATTTTTCTGTTACATATTTACACTTTTAAAAGGAAATTTGGTTCAGAAAAAAATAAAAAATGTAAATTGCAAATTACAATTTTATATAGAGATATATTATCTTCTTGAAAATTCTGAGGACTTTGTATCCTTCATTCGGTAAAAAATGAAGAACATATTGACGTTCTAGGATTTTTTCTTAAATAATACTTTATTAGTCACAATACCCACATTCCTATGAAGTTTGTAAAGATATCCGTACATTATAAATGCAGTTTAACATTCTCGTAACTGCGGACTAATATATTAATTTACTAAGCTGAATGTTTCGCTATAACAGAAGCAACATTTAAATAAATAGCATTTTATAGATAATCCAATTTTAAGAAATTAAATTATAATTTCCAACTTATATGCCTTTCAGTAATTAAAAAATTATAACCTATTAAAAAAGCATTTTTTAGCATTAAAAAATACAGAGGAAACAACAATACAGTTTTACCCTTTTGCTCGGTGGTCAAGGAATTAAAGCAATTTTATTACATTGTTCTTACCTTTAAATATCACAATCCACTTTACTTAAAACAGATTTTTCTCAGTTTGTGTTTTTTCGGCGAATAGGCACCATCAAAGTGATAAAGCAATTATGTATATTGTTCAATTGACTCGATTTGTATGTTTGTTTTTTTTCTTATGGTTTATTTGATCAAACTATGTATCATATTTACAAAATAGTACTTTTCTAACACATAAAAATATAAAATAAATTCAGTTTTTACTGTAATTTTACTCAAACAACTATTTTTTCTCCCAAACTAAAAAAATATCCTATGCCTAAAATTATACAACACGCTTCTTCGAATAGCTTTAAAATAAATATATATACGATACATTTCAAAATATACTTAATTTTATCAATAGTGAGACAATCTCAGGATTTTTATTTATAAATTTGCTAAAACAGTGTACAATGGGATAAAATATTACAGTTTAAAATCTACATACCATTTTGTATGACGCTTAAATATTAGAAACAAGTATAAAATTATCCCGACGGTTTCAAACGAACTACTCGGCCTTTTTCAAGGGAAACAAATATTTGAACTGACATAGGCACGTTATCTAGATCGATGAGAAATGAAGGTAAAACACGAGGGACGAAAAGGAGAAAAAAAACATAGGAAAAAAAAATCAACAAGAATCGCAACACGCGGTAAAGACATGGAGAAGGGCAGAAAAACGGTAAGAAGACAACAAAATTTGAAAAAGTATTTAGACAGAAAGAAGAAGGGGTGGGCTATAAGCTTCAGTAAATTAAACAAAATATTAGGGATAGTAAAAAGCATATTATCATTACATACTTCATGCTGATGCGTAAAAGTCTCAATAGATTGTCTAATTAAAGAAATGTAGGGGTTAAGTTGACAGAATATAATAATAACTCTATTAAAGTCAATACTATTGATTTTACTATCCACATTTAGTTTAGAGAGAGCAGTAGTCAAGTTAATGAGTCCAATATCCCTTTTATGATCCTTTAATCCCTTTAAAAATTTTCTCTTAGTCATATCTACAATGGGTTGTCAAATTGTTAGGAACAGTAATAAAGTATAGGTTTGTTGTACAATATTATAATATAATTCAAAAATAAACACTGTTTTTAAGTTTTAAAAGCTTTATTTTTATAGTTTAAGTATTTACGCAATAATACATGAAAAAACAAAAAAATAATAATACAGTCAATTTATAAACGTTATGCAAAGAATATTAATATTTGGTGACATTTAATTTGCTTCGAGGAGTGCTTCGATGCGTCTCGGAATACTTTGTATGCATTTTCTGGCACTTTCTTTTATTTTAGGGTTGTGATGCCATACATTTATTAGTTTTTCGATGAGTTGTAACTTGATTGTAATAATATCTTTGGCGATTTCTCCCACGATAAGCTCCCATAAGTTTTCTATGAGGTTCATGTCAGGAGAATCGCCAGGCCAAAATAAAACTGGATAGTGTGGTCAGTCAAAACTGTGTAATGCTTTTAGCTGTATGACAAGGCGCTGAGTCATGCAGAAACATGAACATTTCACCAGCTAGGCATCCTTTCTTCAATTTGCGGCAGCAGCCGTATTTCCAGAACTTGTCTATACTGGTCTTGTCTCATAGTTCCCTGGACAAATAGAGGCGTCCAACAACTTTCGCGCTTATGAGAGACCACGCCATTATTTTATCAAGGTGTTGAACACTCTTCTCGATACAATCAGAGCGGTATTTTTCGCCTGGGCATCACCTGACAACGCTACTTTTATCGGCTAAAATCTCAAAGGTTAATTCATCTGAGAAACACGCATGGAAAAAAATATGTTAATAATATAGAAATAAATGAGTTTAAGTGACAAAAATAATAGTTATCTTAACAACTGACCTTACTCCAGTCATCAATTGTCTTCTGGCGGCGTTAACGAGCCCTGGCAAGGCGCTTCTTCTTCATCGTTTTTGTCAACCGGGGTTTCTTGGCTGGACAATGACCTGTCAACCCTTCCTCCGCTAATCTCCGATCTACAGTTCTCTAAGAAACTAGTATTCCAGATTCTTGAAAGATCTGAGTAAGGCGTCCCACACTTTTTTTTCTGTTTCTTAAATAGATATCCCGGTTTTTCTTATTGGTACGCCGGTTTATCGGTTTTCTTCCACTTTTACCTTTTCATTTGGGTGAAAATGGCTGTTTTTTGTCCAGATATAATTTTATCCTGTTGACTACTGACTCGAAAAGTCCAGCAAGTTCTGTTATATTCCTTTGGGAATGACTCGTATGCATAAGAAATTTTTTTACTTCTGATTTTTTCCTAGGGAACAAATCAACCAATCGATCCATACCAAAATCAATAAAAATAAAAAAAATAATTAAAACAGTAAATAATTTCGCAAAAAAACAAATATTTAAACAATAAAAGAAAAATAATACTCGGATATAATTCTTAAATTTTCCAAAAAAAAAAAAAAAAAAAAATCAAAGAATTTCGTTTAAATTAAAGAGAAATGTCATCCACTATTGCGTTTGTAAAAGACTCAGCGTCTCTTCATACATTGAAATATTTATAGAAAGAAAAAAAATCTTTTAAAATACCCAAAGTACTTAAAAGTTGACTTATGGAAATATTGACAACAGCAAAACACATTAATGCAACACTTAAACCACTTAGAGCGGCAATCAAGTGCACCCAAAGTATAAAACTATCAAACAAATATGACTGTCCCCAATAATTTAGTAACCCTCTGTATATAATACGATTTCTGGTTACTGTTTAAAAGGATATGAATTTCCTAAACACGGGCAAACTGATCAGGGGGAATAGAATCTAATTTAGCAGAAGTAAAATAGTAAGGTTAGGAGGGGGGAAACTATGAGATGAATGTTAAAATTAAGAAGGGACCTCTTTAACCGTTCAAAAACAATGGGAATATAAGGAAATTTCCTAAAAACTGGTTGGGTTAGGGGGGATAACTCGAAGAGTAGTATTATGCTTATGAATTATGTGGTAGATATAATTAAGGAGGAACCCATGATCTTTAGCAATCCTAATAATATAATCAAGTTCATCTTGTAAGTATTCTTCAGAACATATTATGTATGCTCTATTAATAAAAAAATAAAAAGCAGCTAGTTTACAATTTAGCGAGGCAGAAGTTTTAAAAGGTATAATGCAGTCAATTTTAACAGGTTTCCGATAGAAATTACGTTTGAGGGTATTATTCTCTTTAATTAGTAAAACATCAAGGAAAGGTAAAGTGGCATTTTTTTTACAATTCTAGGGTAAATTTTATATTATTATCAATGTTGTTAATTTTTGTAAGGAAATCAAGAAGAGCCTGTTGTCCAAACTCCCAAGTAATAAAAATGTCATCAACATAACGTAACCATATGTTAGGGTTTGGAAGGATATTGCTAAGAATCTCTTCTTCAAGTGGTCGCATCTTGAACTCTGCGAGTAATCCAGAAATTGGAGATTCCTTTTATGCACCGTTGACTTGTCTGAAGATTATATTATTATAAATGAAAACGTTACTATAGATGATTAAATTTAATTCAGATCTTAGAGAAAGTTTTTTACTCTTGTTCAAATATTCTTGCTTATCAACTGCACTAGTAACACTTTGGATGACTTCTACTATATCAATGGAGGGATATAAAGATACGGCATCTAGACATGCAAGCATGGTATTGTTGCTTAAAGAGATATTATGGATGTTATCGATGAATTTTTCCCTCGAATTTATAGAGTGAATTGAGGCCGGTAAAATTGATCTCAAAGGCTTTACAAACGCTTTTTCTATGAAATATACAGGGCCTATGCAGCGCGACACAATTGGTCACATTGGTAAGTTCAGTTAATAAAATTTAAGTTGATGTGTAATTTATTAGTCTGGTTTCCACAAGTAAAGGCTGTCGGGGCGTTGTAGTTTCTGCCACAATCTTCTTCGATATTATGATTCTCGTGGGAAACTGGATTGGACTACCATAGTTCAATCACAGAGGTGACCTAAGGGACCTTCTTGAGAACTACTTGGTGACTCTGGGCACAAGATAAAGCAATTATACACAAGATAGCGAAAGTGATAGGACTTCGACAGCCAATTGACTTAGTGTAAGGAGTTGGTGACTCTGGGCACAAGATACGCAATTATACACAAGATAGCGAAAGTAATAGTACTTCGACAGCCAATTGACTTAGTGTAAGGAGCAAGGACTTTGTAGAAACGCAGGGACTCTATAGTATTAGCAGCACTCGAGGGAATGAACTCGAGGGCAGCACTCGAGGGATCTGTCATGTAGTGACTCCCGAAGTTACTGTTAGGAAAGGCTTGACTAATGATTGGTGTATCTTGACTCATCCGCAAGTAAACTATACCCCAGCGTCTGTGATGTCATATTGCTTTGGACATCAACGTCACTAAATGTGTCGAGCTGAATTCATGTGGGTTATAATAGTTTTTTCCGGGAAAGGGGGAGAGATATGTGATGTCGAAAGCAATATGACATCACATATTATTATTAGCTTCCTTTTTAAAAAAAAACTAAATTCTCAAGTTTAAAATTTAAATTATCTTTATCAATTTCAAATCAATTAAACATTCTTTTTACTTTCTAAAAAGAATATATTTATCTCTTTTCTTTTTCCTTTAAATTGCAGTTACATAGGTTCTCATGCTTATCCGAGGCCGTTAATGAAATAAATCAAAATCAAATCTTTTCTCATCCTAAAATCATTATCTGAGCCTGCATACTTTCGTTTGTTCAAAGAGTACATAGAATGATATATTAAACCATATGCTCCTTTGCGGCAGTAACTTAGTTATTTATTGCATTCATCTACAATTTAACAGACTTTACAACTCCTTTTTCAGCTTAAAATCTAACACTCTGTTTATATTAAAGCAGCGTCTGACATCTGTGTTATGCATACAGAAATATTTTCCCCAGCAATCAGTATTGGCATGCATATTTGTACGCTGATATATTAATCGCCAAATTAACGGTCCGGTTAGCACGTTTTTAATTTAAACTTTCCTTATGAACTGCACGTATGGGGTTACAATTTTTCAGGGCAACCACATTTAGCTCGACGCATTTTGGCTACCTTATCTGATGTCACGATTCATTCCATCTCTGACCATCATGCTGTAAGGATGTAGACCTCCTGTATTATATGTCTACCGGAGTCACTCCGCAAGAGTGTGAGTCTTACCTCTCCTTAATAAATGCCACATACATACTTGAGCATCTTTTTCATGGAGTCTCTCTTTCCTGTGTTATTATTGCTTTACGCAACGTAATTTTTCAATGTCACGGCTGATTTTCATATGTCTTAAGCAGTTAATAAACTTTAATTCCCTTTCTCTAAAAACATGAAAGAAAAATATTCGTTACAGCGTCTGCTTCAGCTGGATCAGTAATATGCCATTTCCTAAGTGGCGAGTGGGGGACCTCCGTTAACCAGGGAGCGGTCGAGAAGGAGGCCATCATGAAGTTGCTTGACCCTTGTGCACTGTATGCCCTGGGCCGGCGGGTCGGATTCCATTAGCTGACATAGCACAGATTTGGCTTAACACGCACCTGTTAATGCGGTAGCGCATTGCCTCTTAAAGGAACTCTCAATTTGATCCGAGTCTAGCACGCATTTTAAGGGGACTGGTGTTTTCTTTGCTCAGTTATTTCTACTTAGCAGTCTCTAAAATTATTTTTATTCTATTAATCCGTGAGCCTGGTGTCGCTTCGTAAGAATAAGGAAGAAGTTTTACCATCCGCCAGGGATGGCTAGAGGTTTCTTTCATCTTTCTAGTGGGAGTCCTCATTGCCGGGAAAAGAGCATTCATGCCTACGAATCACTAGGGCTAGGAGGAGAGGTAGTGGGCAGTGGGGATTTGTTGGGTTCTCAATTCCCCAGTCGGAGGGTGGAGAGACTGTGCGAGGCTTTCGGGACTCTATTCGCCAACCCCAAGCCAGGCGGTGTCTGTGTCATCTAAGTCGAACTTTTTCAGCCAGCTTGGTGTTGCTAACGTCACCTACTCCATAACATCAGACCCGATGGCCAGATGAAAATTTCCGAAGTAACGGTGTAGGAGTTGGACGTCAAAACCTTGGCTAGACAATGTATGTGCCGTCGAGGGAGGTTTTCTTAGTCCCTCTAGTTTCAAGTACAGGCCTGTAGTCATATGTCCCAGGCTGGTACGCAGTATGTACATCCCAAGGGTCGTACTAAGTCGGTACGATTTGGGAGAGAGGGTGCAAAACCCTTTAATGAGTTAGGGTCTGTGCGGTGAGGGAGAACATTCTCCCTCATCCCGAAGGTTTCCCGCTAGGGGCTTTTTACCCCTTCCGGTGGTCCCCAACACGTGCCTTTCCTTTTATAGAATAATATTTTCGAGATGTTTCGCATAGCAACTCCTTTTCAGGGATACTTCAGGGATTCCCCTTCAGGGAACTCGACATCGGTTCGTGGACCTCGGCGTCTCTGTAGGCGTCGTTGTCGTGTGGATCACTGGGGTGACTTGGATTGAGGAGAACCAAGTGAAGGAACCATACGACTCTTCGAGTGCTGTGTTATGGGGACTTTCTCAAACGACCATTCATCTCTTGTTGTGGGCCAGGGCCGTGTTACGTGTGCTGGGCAATACAAGTCCTATGAGCGGAAGTACCCTTGAAATGCGATGGGGAAACTTTCAGCCCTGTGTAGTAGACCGAAAGGCATTGCAAAACTCCGTATGGGGTCATTCCATGTCAAGTGTCCTAAATTTTGGCATGGTTCCCGCTCGACCCCCTTCGATTTTTATGAAATTGATACAGAATATACATGTAGGAATATGATGAACATTTAGAAACTGTTTAGGGCAAAAAGTTGTATAGTTGGAGAACCAGGGGTCCATATGTACCAATCACTATTTCATGCTTGTAGAAGAAACGGCCAAATCATGAAGTTTGGCATCATATTGCTCATGATATATGAAACTTTACCTATTGAAAATAGGTGATCTAGTACAACTTTTTGTGCTAAAAAATGTAATTGCAGTATTAAAAATCACAAATCAAAACTATCGTAAATACTAGGCCTCAAAGTAGGCCGTACGGCCAATCTGGTTGAATTTTACCCTTACTTTAACATGCTGTAACTACTGCAAAAATTATTTTAAAAAATTTCTCGCTTTACAAACTAATTACCTATGGATATATCGTAAAGTCGCTGTAGTTGTTTTTTGATTGCTTAAATATTCATTAAATTATTGATGTTCAAATTCTAAAAAAAAATTAAAATCGTCGATTTTGTCCCATATTCAGAAGCGTATATCTCAAAAGGGACACTTCTGATTTGGTTACAATTAGTACCACTGGAAAGAGCATGTCTTAATTTATAAAAAAAACTTTATTTCATTTTGGGCCTCTTTGATACAGAAGTAAAATAATAAAATTCAAAAACCTGTTGTACGAGATAATCCAGATACATACAAGAAAGGTATATATTATGACAGGGCCTTTCAACATATTTTGAACCATTCTTTTTTATTAGAACGATTAATGCATATAATAATTATCAATTTTTCTGGTCACAGTTACTTCCCCTTTACCATTATGAGTGATTTGTAACCGCATTGCCAATGAGGTTTATCCAATAACCAGGCAAGACTACCTCCTGGTTTGGTATTGCATGTTTAACAAGATTTATACAAAAACATTCCTTTTCTATTTCAGTTTATGCTTTTAATTACTGTTTAAATATTCTGTATCAAGATTTTAGCTCTATGGATTCTCATGATTATGATCAGAGTCAATGCAGCATTGGCTGTGCTGATAATTCTCAGTGCCATTTGACGACTTATTGTGCACAAAAAGGTTTTAAGCTTTTTAAAGAATTTTCCTCTGAAGAACAGGAGTTAATTAATCTCCGAAGTTTATTGCATCTTGAAGAAAATTCTCAAACATGCTTTCATCACGAACATTGCTTTTGCATAAATTTGAGTTTCTTCAGCGAACATGCTGTAATCATTTCACTAAAGACAATCATTGCGTACGAAAATCTTTGGAGTCCATCAATTTAGAAAGTTCTAATCATTTGACAGACTAAGAAACTAAGAAACTAAGAAAAATGTCAAACCAGACCAAAAAAAAATGTAGATCATGCAGAAAAGAATTCGAAGAAACAAGAGCAATATGATCCTCTTCTTCAAGCGAATTGGAGCAAAATGAAATAGATGTAAAAGAAACGTTGAACAAAACTCTAACAGGTACTGATTTATCGCCTTTAAAATTTCAACAAACATAAACAAGAGATATTAAAAGCTATGCAAAGCGAAAGATAAGTGAAACTGAAGATGTGATTCCAAAGAAAATAGCTATTGTTGCTGGTATAGATCCATGTAAATTAAGACAACCTACTACATGCAACCAATGCCTAGACTGTTTAGATTACAAACAGCTTATTAAAGAATTGAAGGAGAAGTTACAGTTGTCAAAACGTCCAGAACAAATACAAATATTAACAATGGCACCTCAAAGTTGGACAATAAAAGAAGTTATGGAAGAGTTTGAAGTTTCAGAAAGAATGGTAAAAGCAGCGCGAAAATTAAAAGCAGACATCGGGATATTGGCTTTACCTAGAGCAAGTTAGTTTGATAAGAAGTTGCCAGAAAACATAAAAGAAAGAGTTTTACCGTAATTTCGGGTGTATAAGCCGCTGATCAAACAATTTTTTTCGACCCAGAATTTTTTAAGAAACAAATATAACTAGTTAGATCGCCGTAAATATTTGTCTTCAATCACTAAATAAAATTTCTGGGTCCAAAAAAAATTGTTTGATCCGCGGCTTACCCGAAATTACGGTAAATTTTTTTCAAGATGAAGAATTTAACCCTTTCCGGCGCAGACAAATTCTGTTCGTAAAATAGGAAATTGTTGACTGACACCGGAATTTACAAAAGACTTTTTTAGAAATTAAGAACTCCCTGATTTAAGCTGTCATTGTAAAATCAAAATTTTACTAAAATATTATTGGTGCCGTTTGTAATTTTGGACTTAAAATTAGGTTTTGCCGGAGTGTCAACACTGCGCCGGAAAGGGTTAATTTAATATGTCCAGGAATAAAAGACTTCATTTCTGCTCGGATAGATGGAAGGAAAGTTCAGATGCAGAAGCATCTATCACTAAGCAATTTCAAACAAATGTTTGCAGTCTATCGAAGTAGTAATGGACCGGAAATCGGATTCTCTATATTTTGCGAGTTAAAACCAAAATGGTGTGTGACTGTCGTTGTAGCAGGTTCACATTCCCAATCTGTGTGTAAAATGCATCAAAATGTGAAGTTGATGCTAGCAAGCTGCCCAACTGATGTAGATTATAAATTCCTTATAAGTAAAACAGCTTGTGACTTGAATTCTAAAGATTATCTTCATCTCTGCGAAGAATGTCCTGGAACAGATGATTTAAAAAAATTTTTGGAAAGTATTTTCGAAGATAGTGATCCAGAAAACGCCATTGAATTTAAACAATGGGTTCACACAGATCATGACACGTTAGAAACGAAGCAGATGACAATTGAAGATTTTATTGAAGAATTAATATTGAAAATCTCAGCAACGATGTCTTAATAAATTGTATGCACCCTCATGGACCTTCGAAAACATTTTATTACCCCTTGTTAGACAAGACCTCTGTTGGATTCCGGAAGAGCATATAATTATTGTTCCATTTCCAATAAAAACAAAAATTAGTCAGCAATAAAATTTACCGAAAGCTGTTTCAATCGCAATCAATAAGAAATTTGACAAACTGAACCAATGAGTAACGTTTTTATAGATTGGGGATCAGGAATCAACATAATGGGAACTTGAAATAATCAAAACATTTAGTCTATAATAATCTATGGATCCTGTTAGGTACCCGCTTTCAAAATTTAAAACATGCAATACCCAACCAGGAGCTAGTCTTGCCTGGTTATTGGATATAACTCATTGGCAATGCCGTTACAAATCATTCATAATGGTAAAGGGGAAGTAACTGTGACCAGGAAAAGTGATAATTATTATATGCATTAATCGTTGTAATAAAAAAGAATGGCGCGAAATATGTGGAAAGACCCTGTCGTAATATATACCTTTCTTGTATGTATCTGGATTATCTCGTACAACAGGTTTTTGAATTTTATTATTTTACTTCTGTATCAAAAAGGCCCAAAATGAAATAAAGTTTTTTTTATAAATTAAGATATGCTCTTTCCAGTGGTACTAATTGTAACCAAATCAGAAGTGTCCCTTTTAAGATATACGCTTTTGAATATGGGACAAAATCGACGATTTTAATTTTTTTATTAGATTTTGAACATCAATAATTTAATGAATATTTAAGCAATCAAAACACAACTATAGCGGCTTTACGATATATCCATAGGTAATTAGTTTTTAAAGCGAAAAAATTTAAAATAATATTTGCAGTAGTTACAGCATGTTAAAGTAAGGATAAAATTCAACCAGATTGGCCGTACGGCCTACTTTGAGGCCTAGTATTTACGATAGTTTTGATTTGTGATTTTTAATACTGCAATTACATTTTTTAGCACAAAAAGTTGTACTAGATCACCTATTTTCAATAAGTAAGGTATCATATATCAAGAGCAATATGATTCCAAACTTCATGATTTGGCCGTTTTTTCTACAACCATGAAATAGTGATTGGTACAAATGGACCCTGGTGCTCCAACTATACAATTTTTTGCACTAAACAGTTTCCAAATGTTCATCATATACCCACATGTATATTCTGTATGAATTTCATAAAAATCGAAGGGGGGTCGAGTGGGAGCCTCTAGGCCAGTTGACATGGAATGACCCTATGTTATTATTGAAAACAGAGATAAATTGAAATTTGAGTTAAAAACTGTTTTAATTCATTTCCAAGTAAAAAAAAATATTTCACTATAATAATAATGATGATAATAAAACTAATAATAATAATAATACAGATGTAACTTTTGAAAGCGAAAAATCAATCTTATTCATTTTTATTATAAAAATTACGCAATGAAAACAATTGAATTGGTGGTTAAAAATCATTGATATTATTTATTTTTAAACATTCTTAAAACGTTTAAATATATGTAAAAGTAGGTTACACACACCTACTTCATTTTCTCATTATATCAACAAGTGTATCAACAGTCAATGCTACCCTCTTGCAGTAGTTTAGCTCGCGCGCGCAAAATCAACTTGTCTCCCAGTGTACGTAATTTATTTCTTTTACTATATCTAAGGTCTCACCACAAAGTGATGCCTGCAATGCAAAACATTTGTGGAAACGTTACTCCGTAAAATTGGTGGCAGCATTGCTGCCTCCAATTTTATGGAGTATTTTAACCGTTAAAACCGGTGTAACATTGTAATGTTACACCAGTTGTATATGTTTAAATTACACCATTGCATATATGAAAAAATTACTCCATGAAATTGGAGGCAGCATTTGCCACCATTTTTATACCAATTTTTATGCAGTAACGTTACACAAATGTTTTACAGTGTGTATATCAGTCAGCAACGGCTTCAAAAATAAACCGCACATGGAATTTGTAATTCGTCCCCCAACCTGACACCCTCGAGCGTCCTTACTACAAACTCTAGCCGGTTTTCCGGTCTCCCCCTCTTCTAAAAGTGGGTTAGTTTGCCATATTTCTCCACGGTAGTATATTGAGGCTATCAAAAAACTTTCTTCTGCAAAAATCAAATCGCCTACAATCAAAATTAAGTGACAATCTATTCGTTCTATACCTAACGTGCAAATCTTAATAGATGGAGCATAGCAGCAAATGATGTCGCTGTTGAAATAATGATCGTTGTTGTTACAAAAAATACTAATACGCATCTATTTATTTTAAGCAAAAGGAATATGAAGTCTGATTAAATGCCGTGCATTAATTCTTCAGATATAGCTGTTGCGGTAATCGTAAAAAATGCTGCATAACAAAGCCAACTCTTAAAGTATTTACACCCAAACCTAATCAGCAACAATTTATAATCATGGTCTTAAGGAGTCTGAATTGATTAATTAGATT
>OZ025290.1:144912714-145115745 GCA_964019185.1 Maratus speculifer | reverse complement strand
AATGTACCCGTTCCGTAATAACTATATAAATGAATATTTTTTAAATAAAACTAATAAATTACAATTATTTATACAAAAGGTGATACTGAATAAGTAATTAAGGTCATATAAAAGAGTATTAACTACTTTGCAATAAAGAAATAAGCCAAATGATATCTGCAAATTAAAATATTTATTAATATTTTTAAAAAATAAAATAAATATGATTGCTTGCTTTGAACGAAATCTAAATCATCAGATATAAAACTAGTCAATTGGGACCACCGTCATACTAAAAATATGTTTTTTCAGAATCTCCAGTATTTGAAACGTGTAAAGCCATATTTCTTTTTCAAAACGATTGTAAGACATAACCTAAACTACCTATGATGGGTAAGTAATAAAAAATTATTAAATTGTGCAACACTAGTTTGATGAAAAAGAATAATAATGGAAAACATAAAAATCTAAAAACTAAGATAGAAGAAAAAAATTTCTAGGTTGTGATTTTTTTACGATAATTTACAAAAACATTAATTCAATCAGAAAAGACTAAATAACAAATCTTCTTTACAAGAGATATCACCTCCGTCTGACCTTATCGGAAAACGTAATTTTCAAAACTGATATCGATTTGATTATTTCTGTTATATTAATCCTTTCGTATCCGACTTTTTTATTCAATTTCTAGAAAAAAAACTTTTACGTTAATAACATTAACACTAGACTTTTAAATAAATTAATCAGTGTTTAATAAATATTTTATTGTCTGAAACATAACAAATGTTTTTGTTTTTTGTAAAAATTAATTCATATTAACATGACAATACTCTAAGTTGGAAATGTTTAGAAAATATATTAATACAACAAGGATTTAACTGATGTTACAAGTTTTTTGCGCTTTATTACATATGTTCCTTTCAGGAAAATAACCTGTGTTTTAAATTTAAAGAGTGAAATTTATGTTTAAAATAAAAGATTCGAAACGGTGCAAAGAAAATTAAACGGATATTTATTATTATTATTATTATTATTATTATTATACGTCTTGACATTAATGAAGTCATATAGAAAAATGCATAGATATTTACTTACATTACTACTTGTAAGCAGTAACAAAAGTATTTGTTAAATCAAAATAATATTCAATTAAAGGATATGTATTATTAATAATACACCAGGCCTGAAAGGGTTGAGGTGTTCTTTTTTTAGCTTTCAATTTGAAAGTTATAAGATATTTAAATATTTATTTTATTATTATTTCAACGGATATACATACATATATATATATACACAGATATATATTTGCAAAATAGCCGTTATTATTTTATTTCTTTTTAACTCGAAAAAAACAAGTATTTCTTCCTTAAGAAATTAACATAAAGGTTTGAAATAATTTTATTTATCGCTTAATGCGATATATTTGAAAGGAATAAGAAAATGTTTAATAAAGAAAAAAATGTAAAATAGCATTTATTTACTTCCCCATACATATAAAAAATGTAATTAGTAGGTCATTGGGATGGAATATACCCAATGCAATAGCAATAGAAATGAGTATTTTGGTTGGTTGGTTGATTTTTGTCGTCCGATTATCTACGCTAATGGGATATAGGACCAGGGGGAGTGCCCTCCGTGGGGGTCTTTCTAAGGGAACCTAACCCGTATTTACGCAAGGTTCGAAGAAAACCACGGAAAAAAATGGGTATTTTGTGTTTTTAGCATGAGAAAGATTAATTAATGTTGTTTTTGAAAAAAATCTAAATTTTTTTTTTATTGTATGCTAAAGGAATTATATCAGAAATATATGTTTCAAAGTCGCTAAAAAATACATTTGCTACTTATAATAAAAAAAATGTGTCATTTTCTTAAAAATGCATATTTTCAGTACTTCATTCTCAAGAAAAAAAAAAAAAAAGAATTAATTTCAAATGTTAAAAAAAAAAAAAAAAAAAAAAAAAAATATATATATATATTTATTTGGTATTTGTATAATATCATGACAGTACTTTTTTCCCTTTTTTAATTTCTCATTTCTTCTTTATTTTATTTATATTCCATTTTTATATCATGTAGTTCAGATTATATGTGTAATGCTATAATGACCAAAGTCATGTCGATAGACTACACTTAAGAGAACTAATTTTAAAACAGTTTCTGAATATTTAATAGGTAACACAGAATAATTCTAAAGTTAAAAAAAAGAAAAAAAAAATTCAATAAATTCTTGACATTATTGCGGATATAACCGCGGATCAAATATGGTTAATCTTTAGTTTTTTAATGGCAAAAAGCAATTGAATTTCAAAAAAGGTATTTGTTAAGTATTGTACAAGACGTTATTGTATGGACGCTATTAAAGTTTTCTATAGCTAATTTCAGAAACCGTAACTCCTTTAAAATTTATAAGGGGACTTGAATCACCCAACCGGATCGCCAACCAAATTTAACATAGGCTGCTTGCTCCGGAGGAAAATCTTCCTTTACTACAACCCGGCCAACCAGCCCAAAAAAATCAATCAGATATTAATTAAAATGTATGCAACATAACCAGAGTGAAGTTTCACTCAAAAAAAAACATTACAATATTTCTAATTAAAGCAAAATAAATTTAACGTAAAATAATCTTGCGATAAAAGTTGATCTTACAACTTAAATTGAAACAAAGTTCAGTAAATGTATTAACATAATAATTCAAAATTGAGTTAAAATAAGCTCTTAATAGATTCTTAATAGTCAATATCGTTTTCAATAGTCCAACAAACGAGAAATATAGAAAGGTATTCAAAATCAGAGTTATTAATCAACTGTTACGTATATGGATGTAGAATGAGTCAAAACAGGATACTAAGTGTATCCTTACATAGTTTCATTGAAGCAAAGTTATTTAATATTAATGATGCAACACTAAGACAACCAATTATATTTAGTTATGTAGTTATAAAAATGTCCTTGTTAATTTATAACATGTGCCCTTTAGTTAAAAGTTGTCTGCATAAAGTCTATATAAAAATTATAACAGTAAATTTTTTTGTATGTGAATATTAAAAAGATCCTGAATTATATGTTTAAACTCTGTATATATGCAACACAAGATATACTTGACAATCTCACAAAAGTCAGAAATAAGTTCCAAACTAATCATACCGCCAGTAAAAAATCATTTCATTTATATTTCTACCCAGTTCGGAATAATTGAGATAAAATCCTGTAATATTCATAATCAACTCATTAAATAGTCAATGAAAATCATCCTTTAAAAAGAAATGTAAGGTACAGTAGAATCCAAAATATAAGCTTATACAGTTAGAATGGATACTTGATAAAAGAATAATATTTATTTAAGTTTTATAAATCTGACGTAAATCATTATGATTTGCTCTTGAAGACAAAACATTTGAGGTATTCTATTCTACTGATCTATTTTTAAAATAATAAAACTGAAATTCTGTAACAGTGCGTTTATCAAATAGAAAATGTCACACATCACCAAAAGGTCGCTGCTATCAATGAGTCATACTTCTTAACAATAAAAACTTATATTTTACGCTAAAAATTATACTGTATCAATAAATAAATAAATAAATAAATAAATAAATAAAAGTAAAAGAAAAAAAAAGAGAATTGGTATCTGAGAGGGCAATAGTATTTAAGTATTCTATAGGGAAAAATATCGTCACTTCCAGAAAAATTTCCATTTTTTTTTCTTTCTTTCCTTTATACATATTATATATTTCTATATTTTAAAACATCATTTTAGACACAAAAATTAATTTTTTAATGACAGACTTATTTTTTATGAATTTCATTCATCATTATAATTTCCAGCGAGGTTAAAATATTTACATTTAATTTAAACAATATAAGAGAAATAACATATTTTCAGTTATTAAAAAATAAAATATACAGTCCTGGACAAAATTATAAACTCAGAAAATTTTTAATTTGTATACATCATAATATAAATAAGATTAACTTTACACTAATAAAATAATTATGAATATTTATAATAAGACATCTAAAATTAATGTAACTTATAAATAAAATGGAGTAAGTAATTTAAATAAGAAAATGCATAACTTGAAAAAAATAACATTATGTGAAACCTGGTCAAAATTATAAACTCAAAATTATGAATTTCTACAATCTAGTATTTTGGATTTAAATAAATGCATTTTGTGATAATAAACTAATAAATAAAGCTATTAGAAATGAATATATTTCAATACATCAATGCATTTTTATAATTTTTAGTTAAATAATTTTGTTAAATATGGTTTATTAATATGGTTTTTGTATATAAAAAAGAGGTCGGCGTCCAAAAATATAGAAAGAAATCGAAGATCTATGTGACGAACAGCATTTAGTACTGGAGCTCCTTCTAGCCGAATTGTAAATACTTTAAAGCTAAATGTAAGCTCTCGAATTGTCAGACGAATTCTTCAATGAGCGCGGAATAAGAAATGGAAGAAAATGAAAGCTGAGCCAAAACTTGAGCCCCATCACTTGAAACCCAGGCTTCATTTTGCACAACAGCACATGTCATGGACAACATAGTGGAGTACACAATCATCTGGTCAGACAAAAAGAAGTTTAATTTATACGGCCCAGGTGGCATAAGATACTATTGGAAAAATATCAAGCCTGAAGAACGACATATCTTTAGTCGAAACTTTGGTGAACAATCAGTGACGATGTGGGCTAGTTTTTCTCAGAATAGTAAAATCGCTCTGCATTTTCTTAATGGAAAACAAAAAGCAGAAGACTACCAGTTTATCCTGGATGATAATGATTTGCCATACGGGCCATTGATCACTGACGAAAATTAGGTATTTCTTCAAGGTAATGCAACAATAAACTCTGCTAAAAGTTCAAAAGAATGGCTGCAGCAATAGGTATGTAAATGTCTTGAATGATGTGGTAAGCTTCCCAAAAATTAAAAATTCTCATTCTCTAGTCAATGACTTATAAAGAACTTCTTATTTTCCAAGCATTTGGAAAACTTTAATTTAATTTTTTTTTTACCCCTTGCTTTTTAGTTTTTGTTTTGTTTGTTCTCCGGTATTGTCGCTACTTTCCACCCTGTTGTTCAGGTTGCTTACTTTTCTTCTCATTGGTTGCTTTTCGTTGCCTTGGCAGGATCGTTCCTGTAGCAGGTATATAAGCCTGCGTCTCTCTGTCTCTTTGCTCAGTTTTGCTTTTTCTAGCTCGCTGAGTTTTGCACTGATGAAGAATCTCGATAGTAGATTCGAAACAGCTGTTTGCTGCGCTTTCATACTTTATTTGTGCATTTATAATCGTTGGCTTTCTATCGTTAAACATTTTTGCACAAAGGCTTCATTTGCTATTTGAGTTTATAATTATGTTCAGATCTAAAATAATGTTATTTTACGAGAAAAATTAAAATATGCATTGATGTATTGAAATGTATTGATCCATAATGACTCCATTTATTAGTTTCTTATCACAAAATTCATTTATTTATATCAAATAAGCCAGAATATAGAAATTTATAACTTTGAGTTTATAATTTTGTCCAGGTTTCACATAATGTTATTTTTTTAAGTTATGTATTTTCTTATTTAAATTACTTATTCCATTTTATTTATGAGTTATATTAAATTTATATGTCTTATTATAAATATTTATCATTATTTTATTAATGTAAAGCTAAGCTTATTTATATTATGATGTAAATAAATAAAAAAATTTCTGAGTTTATAATTTTGTCCAGGAGTGTAGTTTTAATAATTTACTACTACCAGCTTTTTTGCATAAAAAAGGAAAACAAAACAAAATATGAATTTTATTTCCAAATTCATGCATGATTAACCTTTGGAAACCTGTTACCTTGTAGAAAAATTTAATACTGATTAAAATCGATATTACAAAAAATTTAATTATTGAAAGAAAATAATTGTCTTTCATATTTGTAAAAATTTTGTTTTCCTGCTTTTCCTTGATTTGTCAATATTTTGTTACATATATTTGTGATTATTTAATGAACGAATGTTGAACATTTATCTAATTATAATGTTTTAAAATGTAATAAAACAATTGGTTAAAGATGTATTAAATCCACTTTATTAAAAATAAATTTAAAGCATTTTATTGCTAGCAATTTAAAAAAAAAAATCACTAGATTTTACACAGTTAATGAAAACATTTACTAAAATAAAGTTCATTCATACATATATATATATATATATATTATTACTATACAATCTTACAAAATCTAAAACATATTTTTCTAAAATATATTAAAATAGTTGCATGTTATTTTCTCCCCACAGATGTATTTAAAATGAATATTCATCTGAGTTGCTTAACAGGCTCGACAACATCATTATTCATATTTGCTTGGCTTGTTTCGTGTAAAATACGCAAACAAGTATCCTAATTATGTACTTCATCCCTTTGCTTCATACAGAAATATTTACGAGATAATTTCAATGTTTTGTGGTATTTTAAAACTATTCGTATACTCTCAAGATGCTTAAAACTAATTTAAAAAATATTTTAACGGTTTGGGAAACAGTTTTCAAAGAAAATATTTGTTTTCCTGTATTTAAATATGTAAAAATATTTGAATGTAGAATGTTACGTAAATAGGAAAAACGACGGGAAAACGATTTCTAATTAATGAAAAAATATTTAAAATTAACTAACACATAAATTAATTATTTAAGATACATATATGTTAAAACAGACATGAACACAAGTATTACAACAATTCAGCACGCCGTAAAATTTTAGCCGGGGCCAGGATTTGAACCACAGGAGTCCACAGCGTACTCTGCTGTTGCTGTATCATCTAAATAACCCTGGGCGAAATACATGTTTCTCGAAAGCATTAAGGTTTACTAACATGCTTTTAGTGAGAAGTTACCTGGCTAGGATATCGACCAGTGCAGTTGAAACTGCAAAGCAGCACGGTACGCGGTGTACATCGATTTGAATCCACACAACGGCTAATTTTTCACTACAAGTTGGATCATTAAATTAGTTGTGTACATGCCTGTCGTAATATAATATTATTAATATTTAAAAATATAATATTTTCTTAGAACTTTTAAAAACAGTATCAAATTGTTTTATAAATTTTTATTATTAAAATCTAACCTTATTAAATGATTAACCTATAACATTTATTTTTATAGTGTTCGATACTGAGCACTAAAAATATTTAACAAAGGCAATTAAAATATACTATTTTAATTTTAAGTACCTATTATAGAGTAAATAAATTGGCATATTTTCCGTTAAATATTTTCATCTAAACAGCTACTTTGATTTTTATTCATTACATAAAATATGAGAATATTATAACGCGATCCTTATAATCTCAAATTTAATTAAATATATTACTTTACTACTTCTTTAATTTCACAATAAATTAAATAAATTCGATGCGCCAATTAATGGTACATTGTTAAATTGCTTATCCATTCAAATGATTTTTGTTAATAATAAATGACGCAGTCAAAAAAAACAAAGCATTTATAAATGCTTAAGATTAAATATCTCGAGGAAAAGGATTTATTTTGAGATGGAACTATCAATTGGTAATTCTTTTTGATAAGAGAAATTGATATTTGGGAATTCTCTGTGTTACGCAGAGAAATACGTCCAATAAAAACAAAACATGCGTTAAATTTGAATACAGTTGATTTTCATTATAAACATGCATAGCAGACACAATTTCCAACATAAAACATATAACTATCGCTCTTAAATGTACTTAGAAGACTTGTAAATAAGTGCAGCTAGTAAAATGTGCAAAGAGAACATATGGCATCCTGATTGATATGCAACTGTTTTCCAGTCCCGTAAAACGCATCTTAATCAGGTTCGATTGTATTTAAATGTCCAGGCCAAAACCAAAATTTTCATTCAGAGGCATTCACAGGCAATCACAGGCATTTT
Source organism: Maratus speculifer (assembly GCA_964019185.1). Lineage (NCBI taxonomy): Eukaryota > Metazoa > Arthropoda > Arachnida > Araneae > Salticidae > Maratus > Maratus speculifer. The sequence goes on along the minus strand of OZ025290.1, from coordinate 145,107,840 downwards.
AATTCTGGATAATCTTATTCTTATTTTAATTTATTTACAACTTCTAATCTTGTCATTTTAAATTAAATATTTAAATTTGTATTTGCCGTTTCAATCATTATTAAATGCATACAAAGAAATTGTGCAACATGCTTTAAAGTTTGAATGAAAACAAATATATATATCTAAATTAAAAATCCTTTGCATTAGTCATCGCAAAGATGAAGTGGGGGTTATCAAGTCACAAAAGGATTAAACAGGTATTATATTGACGAAGTTTTCGTCAGTATTTCGATGAAAAAAATAATGTCCGTAATTACAAGCTTCATGTCTGAAAATGTAAGTAAAATATGATTTTTTTTAATGTACTGGATTTTTTAAAAATTATTATTCATTTTTTAATTACTCTATTGTGTCCTCGTGATTTAAGATGAATATTTCAACCCTGATTGTGAACCAATGTGTGAGTTAAAATTTATGATCCTTTAATAAATCAATCGAAAGTGTATCGAAATATATGTTTGACAAAAACTGTGAAAGAAGTTATGGAATTTTCGACAGTTTGTAGACTAGAACAATTACTTGAAATAAATGTAACCGTTTTAATTGCTGTGCAATAATGTCACTCGTATTTATTTGGCAAAAGATGGTTAAAAAGAAAACTCATAACAAAATGGATAACTCTATAATAAATAACTGGAAATAATTATATTCACATTCATGCAAATTTAACTTCTTCTAAATAAAATAATGAATAAACAAACAGTATATGGCATAAATTTTTAGTATTTAATTCCAATAAATATGTAAAATATATGTTCTTTGCTGTTAAGGAAAATTTCCCTTAATGTGACAACACACGCTTCGTAATGTTAAATCAATGGACAGCTTCTTTTTGAATTTTTTGTATAAATTTGTATATTTTAATGATTTTTTATTGTTTAGCATAGCTGAATTTTATGACTATAATATGCTATTTTTTATACACTTTAATTTCGTTACAGATTATATTTCATAAAGGTAGTTTCAGTTTCGGAAAATGTTTCGTAACTGAAAGTATTGTTATTAAGTAAAATTTGGAACAAAATTGGGTAAAGTAAAAAATAGCCATATTAGGGATCGATCTTATATGTTTTATGCAAAAATAAACCAGCCTGCTCATAGGCTTAATATTACAGAGCGGGTGTTTGAGAGCGGAGTCCGATGTGATTGTATATCCATATATTGAATTTAATTTTTTAACACATATTCAAAAACAAAAATACTAGACAATTTTTGTTTTAACATTTTATTATTTATTGAATTATCTATTGATTTTAAGATTTTATCGATATCACTTCGCTCAAAATTTAATTTCAAAACAGGAAAATTAAATTTCATAGGTCGAACTATCTATAAAACAAGTATTTACTTAGTGAAAATAAAGTGTGCATTTAAATTTCGAAAAACATTTCAAATAAAATTAAATGCATTGCTAAATAATAAGCTTACTGATCAAAGTAAAAAGAGAACACATATAATGATTGCTTAAAGATAAATATTTGCCTTTGTCACTAAATAATAACATCAAAGAAATAGTTAATGAGACATATATGTTCGGTATGAAGGCAGGGAAATTCGATAGCTTCAGAGCCCCGTCCGCCACTAACCGTCTTTCAATATCTTTAATTTGTCTAATTTTTCTGTTAAATTAGTCTGGTTTCACTTTTTTTTCTTTTTCTATTTACAGTCCAAGGCTATTCGGGTCGTAAGTAAAGGATTTTGGCGCTATCCGTGGTCGCGTACCGCATAGCGACAGCGCTTCGCGCAAGAGACTAGGACTGTTTGGGTCGTGGGTAGGGGTTCAGACATTTTAAGGAATTATTCCAGTATATAAGTACATAATTTTAAGTTCATGCCGAAAGAGACTTTTAAGTATTTTCTGATTTTAAATTAATTAAGACAATTTAACATTCGTGTTCTAGAAAGCGTCTTATACAAATATTTTGGGAAACATGTATTCTATAAACATGTAAAGTCCTTTTTTAGGTGCGTTCGTAATTATATAATACGTAGCACCTATAGTGGTCGTTCTGTCCGTCCGTCCGTCTGTCCGTCCGTCTGTCTGTCCGCATATAACAACGCAAAAACTACCCAGCCGAATCATTTGAAATTTAAAATACATAATTATTACAAAATTTTGTCTAGTCATTTCAAATTTTATGAAACTCGGATGCATAGATCAAATACAGGGGCAATCAAAAGTATTCCATTACATTACGGTCAATGGGGGAAAAAAGTTCCAAATGCATTTTAATCGTTTGAAATTTAAAATACGCAATTATTACATAATTATGTCGAGTTATTTCAAATATTTTGATAATCGTGTACATAAATCAATTACAGGGGCAATCAAAATTATTCAATTACATTATGGTCAATTAGGAAAAAGTTTCAATTATATTCTATATGTTTGAAATTTAAAGAAAATAATTATTACATAATTTTGTCGAGTTATTTCGAATTTTATGAAAATCGGATGCATAGATCAATTACAGGGGCAATCAAAATTATTCCATTACATTACGGTCAATGGGGAAAAAAGTTTCAAATGCATTTTAATCGTTTGAAATTTAAAATATGTAATTATTACATAATTCTGTCGAGTTATTTCAAATATTTTGATAATCGTGTGCATAGATCAATTACAGGGGCAATCAAAAGTATTCAATTACATTATGGTTAATTGGGAAAAAGTTTCAAATATATTCTATACGTTTCAAATTTAAAATACATAATTATGACATAATTTTGTCGAGTTATTTCAAATTTTATGAAAATCGGATGCATAGATCAATTACAGGGACAATCAAAAATATTCCGTTACATTACGGTCAATGGGAAAAAATGTTTCAAGTGCATTTTAATCGTGTTACACTCATGCGAACTTAATAAAATTTATATGCAACTATAAAGTACATATTATAATATACATCATACATAATTTGTGGTGCAAAGAACATTTGTTATTGATTTACAAGGCCACACAAAGGTATTCCATTACATAATGGTTTAGGGAGAATATTGTTTAATGAGCGTTTTAATTGTAATTCACTATTTACAATTTTATGAGATTGATATATGAAAGTAATATTTTTAAAACTTCGTTATCGTACGAACGCACCTAATTTGCTACGCTTCACGTGCAATTTCCAACTTGTTTTGAATACAAATTTAAATAGTATGCATGCTATATATGACGCAATCATTAATCCTCCAAGCGTCTTGCAAACTGGTAAAATTGTAATGTTGTTTTCTCTGTATTTTGTTTTAAGTGTTAAGAAAATATGATTCTTTCAACATTAAAAAAAATAAATAAAAAAAAAATAAAAAAAAAACTTTATTATAAGTCTTGCAAAAGGGTAAAATTGTAATGTTGTTTTCTCTTTATTTTGTTTTAAATGTTAAGAAAATACGATCCTTTCAACATTATTAAAAAAACTTTATTATAAGTCTTGCAAAAGGGTAAAATTGTAATGTTGCTTCTCTGTATTTAGTTTTAAATGTTAAGAAAATATGATTCTTTCAACATTATTAAAAAAAAAAAAAAAAAAAAAAAAAAAAAAAAAACTTTATTATAAGTTTTGCAAAAAGATAAAATTGTAATGTTGTTTTCTCTTATTCAGTTTTAAATGTTAAGAAAATGTGATTCTTTCAACATTATAAAAAAAAAAACTTTATTATAAGCATGAATGTAATCTTCCTGAGTATGAATCATTCTTCGATGCAATGAAAAATTATTAAATCTATAGAATTATAGTATTTTAAATATTGCTTATATTACAGTGAAAACTGGAGCTTAGTATACGGAATAATATGCTCCAGACGCTTAGAGGGTTAATGCAGCATTTTATCTTCAAATGACAAGAAAATAAAGCGAACGTGGAAAGATTTTTTCATTTAATATAAATTGCATACTTAAAGCAGATGTATGATATACATTTAAAAAAACAATTGTTCGAATTAACGTTTTTGTTTGTATTTAAAAAACAATACCGCTGTTTTTATGTAAATAATGTTTCAATCTATTTTTTTTCATCAAAATTTTCAACACTTTAAGATCTGGAAATGTTCATTCTTTTTAGTTATTTTTATCTATAGATTGTTTATTTTCGGTTAAATGTATTAATAATAAAAAATCACTATTTTAATAATTTTTTACATTCAGATATTTTTCATGACGTCCAATAAAAACAAAACATGCGTTAAATTTGAATACAGTTAATTTGCATTATAAATATGCATAGCAGACACAATTTTCAACATAAAACATATTACTATCGCTCTTAAATGTACTTAGAAGACTTGTAAATAAGTGCAGCTAGTAAAATGTGCAAATAGAACATATGGGATCCTGACTGATATGCAACTGCTGTCCAGTCCCTTAAAACGCATTTTAATCAGGTTCGATTGTATTTAAATGTCAAAACCAAAATTTTAACAAATTAATAATATTTTAATAATGAAAGATAATATTCTTGATTGGAATTTTAACATTTATTGAAATTCTTATAAATATTAGGAAAAAGAAGAGATATTTTCATCAAAATTCAATTTCAAAGCAAACAAATTAAATTATCTTAAAAAACGCTATCTTTAAAATAAGTATTTACTTAGATAGAATTAACTGTACATTTAAATTTCGAAAATCATTTCAAAGGAAAATAAATGTATTGCAATATATGCTCATTGAAGAAAGAAAAAGGCAAACCATATAATCATTAATAGCAATAAACATTAGCTTTTTTTAGCAAATAATAATATCAAAGAAATATTTAATAACCAGTTTATTCCGGACATCTTAAGGATATACTCCTGTACAAATAAGTACATAAATTTAAGTTCATGTTGAAAGAGACTTTAAGTATTCTCTGCTTTAAATTTAAGACAATTTAACATTCAAACTTATTGGAAAGCATCTTATAAAAATATTTTAAGAGATATTTATTTCATGAACATGTTGATTCTTTTTTGAATAAAATTTTGAATGGTATGCATGCTACAAATGATTAATCATTAAGGCAGTATTTTTTCATCAATTGGCAACAAAGCAAAGCAGCTTATAAATATTTTCTCTTTAATAATAATTGCATTCCTAAAGTAGATTACAGGTTACATATATATTTTTAATTTTTCTTTGGAAATACGTTTTTGTTTTTATTAAACAAAACAACGCCGCTATTTATATTTGAGTGATGTTTCAATTTTTTTTTACTGTCAAAATTTCTAGCACTTTAAAATCTAAAAATGTTCTTTCTTTTTCGGCTCTATTTTTTCGGTACTTTTAAGTATTTATTGTTTATTTTCTGTTAAATGTATTAATAAACATAAAAAGTATTATTTTAATAAGTTCTTACATCCAGTTATTATTCCATGAATTCCAGTAATAACAAATCATGCTTTAAACTTGAATAGATTTAAGTTTAAATCTAAATATGCATAACATACACACATTTAACCTTATAATATAAACTATAGCTCTAATTTTCACTTAGAAGACGTATAAATTAGCGCAGATCTTAGAACGTACGGGATCCTACTTAATATGCAATTACTATCCAGTACCTTAAAATTCGTTTTAACCGAATTCGACTTATTTAAATGTCAAAAGAATTTTTTTACAAAATGTTAATATTTCAATAATTTAGGTAATGTTCTTGTTTTGGTATTTTAATATTGTAGTGACGAATCGTCACAACATTGCTAAATTAAATATGTACATATAAAGAATGATTAAGCACAACTAAAGCGAAAATACATAAATATTCGTATATAAAAAAAAACAAAAAAAAAAAAAACAAAAAAAAAAGAATCATTGATTAAAGTAAAGTTTTAAATTTATTTTATTCACTAATATTAATTTTAAGTTCGTTTCATTCTTTCGAGTTGTAATAATAATTTTAGGTTTCAGGAAAAGATGAAAGCTATTTTTTGTAATTAAAGCTATAAACTTTATGACTCTATAAAGTTCGGTAAGAACGAACGGTTAACAATGAACACCCAAGTAGAAATTCATTTGCTCACCATAAAACTTCAGACGTAACAATGGCAAAGGTTGTAAAAAAAAAACCAGACTGTCTACAATTTTGACATTATACGCTGGAGCTAACAATAAGAGAATTTACAGCCGAGAAACGCCCACAGGAGGGAGAATTGAAGAGGAGTCCGATGATTTTCCGCAACTCGTGGGAAAGAGATAAAAAGTTTTTGCTAGTGGCCAAAAGGGGTGTAACTCCCTACTGGTCAAGCAGGCCAATAAGAAGTGCGATGCAATGGCCCCCCAATCAAAGCGATAGCAGAAAAGCAATGAAAAGAAAAAAAAGGTTTTGGGGAGGAAACAAACAAACAAAAAAAAAAGAAATGGAGTTCTCTCCGAAAAAGGAATCTAAGATTAATACAGTTCTTGGTCCCAGCTATGTAGGTAGTAAATAGTAAAGTTTTGTAAGCGAAAATCATCTACGGAACGGGGAAGCCCATGATTTGACAAGCATCCAAGTTTCTTTGACATATGATCGAATTTGCGAAAAGAAAAATGAATGTCTGAAAATTACTGGAACTTCCAACATCAATATAATGAATTTCAGGCAATTCCAGATGGCAGTGCGTGACGATATGGCAGACTATTATTGTTTTATGAACAGTTACGCTCAACATAGTGAATAATGTGCATCATTCTTATAGACTATTCTTTTTATGAATATTTGCTCAACTTAGTAAATTTCACGTGTCTCCAAAGGTGCGAGATGACAGTGCAGACTATATTTTTATACGAACAGTTACGCTCAACATAGCGAACAATGTGCAACTAATTTTCTATGAACATTTGCTCAGTTAGTAAATTTCCACGTGTCTCCAAAGGTGCGAGAAAATAGTGCAAACTATATTTTTATATGAACAGTTGTGTGCCTCCTGAGAAATTATATGATGTCCCAAAAGATGCGGCGTGAATGAGAGCCAATGGATCAGTTGCTATGGATTACTACATTGAATGGATGACAAGGCTTCATATAAAATGGTGAGCAATGTAATTTTTCTCTTGTGGTGTTACATCTTTGAGAAATGTTTTTTTTTGTCAATTTTACATGTATATATAAGAGAAATTTTTAATAAAGAGAAATTTTTTTTAAGATGAAAATTAATTTTTTTATTTGAAATTTAAATAAAATAAAATAATAAAATAAAATAAGATAAATTAATATAAAATATAATAAAAAAAAAATAAATAAATAAAGAAGAAAAGTGAATAATAGGGAAATTTTAGACTATGCCTTCTTAGTTGTGCTGTGAGAAATTGTGTAGGTTTATGATAACATGAAACTTAAGAAAAAAATTATTATTATGAAATGAATACATTTTTGAGTGGTGTTATCTCACTGTATTGATAATTATGAAATCAATATTTTGAATGGTATTTTTTTATTGTATTTTGAATAATATTTGTTGTTTGAAATAAATATTGGTGTGTACATAGATATCCTTGTTTTCTTTGATATTTTCTCTTCTTTATTTCTCTTTAAGTAATTTATAGATGCAGATTCTAAATTATCATAATTATATTTTTTTTTCGGAAAACAGTTGTTATTTACATTCATATTATCTCTTTTAAAATCCTGATTTGCAATGTTGAACGTTAAATAAGTGGAATCTGAGATATTGCGATGTTCCTTTATTTAAATTATTGCTAAGTTTAAAAGAAAACAATTTTCTTTTTGGTAATATCCAGAACAATCTTTCACAACGCGGATTGGGATATTATCTTAATAATATTACTTTATTAATACTAACCACTATCTTTCGCGGACCTTGTAATGCGGTGGAATTTTCATCACAACATTACAAAAATTTAATGGTGCTAATACCAGGTGTTTAATTTGCATTTAGGATTAAAAATTTAATTTTTTCTGCTTTTAATTATACATATAAATATATTTTCAGTATTATAAATTTTTCTCCTTAATTCCCTATTTTCTGTTTCTCTTCTTTTACTAACAAAACATCACTTACCTATATTGTTTAAAACAAAATTGATATTTTATGCATTTCTAGAAAAATTTATAATAATGAACAAAATTAATAAATATATGTATGAAATGAATACATACAGAGGAGAAAGGGTTTAGCTCACAGCACATTATTTAAAAAGCCTTCGTTACTAAAGATTTGTTTATATATATATATATATATATCTGTACTTTGAAAATTTATTTTGTGATTATTTTTGTGTGTATAGAAATAGTTAGGGGGATTTTGAAATTTTTATGAAGTATTTTTTTCTCTTTTCCCTTTATGTGAGTGTAATTTCGATACCTAGATAAAAAAAATTATATTTTGAGAGTACAGTACATAATAATTCAGTGTTAAAAAAAGTAAAAAAAAAAAAAAAATTATTAAAGAAAAACAATTAAACATCAATCTGTTAGAGATTTTCAAAATAGATAAATATAAATATGACAGGAAGAAAGGGAAGACAGGCTTCTCCCGAAAGGGAATCATTCACTATTGGAGTGGATACTCTGATAAATTCATTACAAAATTTTGAGGATAAACCGGATCAAAATATAACACATTTTTTTGAAGAATTTGAGGAGTTAGCTGTAGCGGCACAATTTCCCGATGACATAAAATTGGTGTTGGCGAAATCAAAATTCAAAGGGCAAGCGAGAGAAGTTATGAGAAACACAAATGAATTGCATAAAGCACAAGACTATAAAACGTTTAAACAAAATGCGATAAAATAATTTAAAAAAGAAAGATCTTTTGCTGATGCTCAGTTGCAATTTATAAATGCCAAACAAACAGCTAATCAAACTATTGAGGAATTCACAAAAAAATTCAATATAGAAGCACAGAAATATCTTGCTTTATCAGGACATGAACAAAAGAATGGAGCCAAAGAATTATTAGAAACTATTAAACTAGCAAAATATCTTGAGGCGCTAAGACCGGACATCTCTTTCGAATTAAAAAAATACCCACCTACAAATTTCGAAGATGCGGTAAAAAAGCTAAAAATATCGAAAGTGCATTAAACAGTTGTTGTAGTGAAAGTAAAATTTTGTGAAATTTTATTTTGTGTAAAAGAAAAATGTAACTAATTCTGTTTACAGAGATGTATGATTTTCTGTATAATTAATTGTTGAGCAGTCATGAGGCGCCAAGCTGGGGAGCCCATACAATGGGGCTGACAGTATACGTCGGCTATAGTTTATAGCCAGTCACAAAAATATTTATGACAGTCCGCAGGACTGCGCCCCTGTTCTCACCCCCTTGAAGGGGCCACTTCTGGGAAAATGTTAGAGGCAAGGGACGTCGGGGCAAGGGTCAGCTCAGCCGGACCAGGGGAGGAGCATGTAGGACCCTTGTGCAAATAGTTTTGTTCATGATACTAATCAGATGTGGGGCTAATCACAGATTGGCTAAGGGGCTTTCCGAAGGCCAGAATGATGCCCCCAAAAAATCTGAAAATGATAATTAGAAGTCCGCCTCCAGTTTTTTTTCCCAGAGAAGTTAGTCAGTTCTCTTGTTGGAAGAAGAATGAGAGTGTTGGTGAGTTCTACGCGTAAAAAAAATGGTCAGTGTTAAAAAAAAGTTAGTGTATGTTCCAGCTTGGCTGATGTAAAAAAAAAAGAGAACAGGTAATGCTTAATATATATTGTTGTTCCCATATTTATATTACATGTTTTGTGATTAGGGATTTTTGTACCCAGATGAGAAAATGGGAAAGTGAATAATGTATGATTTTAATAAATGTAGCATCTGTTCCTAGATTAGTAAATGATGCTTAAAATAAATTATGTAACATTTAAAGGTATTGTAAATTGTATGTAATTAATAGAATTGCAAATAAATTAATTAATTTAAAATTCCCTTTTATCATTCTTCCTAGTAAAATGAGTGTAGTTATTCTTTATATTTTGATGATTGAACCCTAATGATTTTAAGGGAATCCTATAAGCTAGAATGTCTACTAAAAATTCACAACGCTTTGGCGATGTTTAAATAAAATATCGCTCCTTAAAGTCCAGCATAGGACCTATCATTCTAGCTAGGGATTATATATACGATCACGTAAAGTACTCAGCTAAGAAAAATATATATATTTAGAGTTAGAATATGAGTGGTTTGTGGAAAAGCAACTGCTGGTCTATTTCACTCCAACATCTTATATAATAATTAATGTGGTGCCAAGTTCCCTCACGGATATTTCCTTGGGTTAATTAAAATATATTATAACTATGTTTAGAGTATTTATGAAATTTCTCTTCTTTCATATGTATAATCCGTTAACTTCATATCATTTTTCTCTTTTTACCCTCTTTTCGGATTCTAAATTGTAATGGATATTTGCTATGGTATATAATAAATTAACTATTCACAACTCGTGGTGACTTTTAATATAAAATCATCTTACATAATTTAATATCTAATCATAATAACAACTATTCCCACCTCACTGGGTACACAAAGTAAACCTCTGGCAAAATTAATTTTTGAGAATGGCATTTTCAAGTTTGATATGTATATCTATATATAGGTGTTTTCAGATATTAACTAGGGTTGTATATTTATAGCTATATAGTAAAGATAGCACATACTATGATATTTTATGCATTTGTAATTTGTTTTGATATTAATATTATAAAAAATATTCTGGTAATCATGCTGTTAATTTTAAACTGTTATTCTTAGAAATGGTGTATGTTATCTATTTTGAATTGGTTTCTATATGTATAAAATTAAATTAAATTAAAAAAAAAAAATACATAACAATAGCAAAATGCAAATTATAAAAAATAATAATAATAAATGAATAAAGAAACGAATAAAATAAAATAAAAATAATGATAATAAGTGTAATTAAAGAAATATAATAATTTTAAAATTATCACACTATGTGGTAAAGCAAAGAAAATTTAAATAATGGTATTATGTATTGTATAAAAATATTCATACATACATATTTCTTTTCTTGTTATTGTGATAATTGTACATTTATTTGTATTGATTGGTGTGTAGCATATGTCGCGTGGGAGAAAACGAAAATCCGTTAATAGAGATAACTCAGGGGTACAAACAAGGAAGCAATTGCAGGAAGCATCAAACAAATTAACTGATAACATTATGGCAGAAGCTAAACCAGATCTAGCGAATATTTTGACATTAATACTACCCTTTGATGGAAAAAAAGTAAAAAATGTCGTATTTTATTTGAAAGAGTTTGATACTCTAACAGACCAAGTAAAAGTCTCAGAAGACTTCAAATTGCAAATTTTAAAAGCAAAATTTATAGGGGACGCTCGCGATAAACTTGCTTCAGATGATAGTCTAAATAATGAAACTGATTACAAACAATTTAAAACAAAAATGACCAAAATTTTTCAAAAAAAGGATTCATTTGCAGATTCGCAAACAAAATTTAATTCTATTAAACAGAAACCAAATCAGTCTATTACTGATTTTATAAGTGAATTTGAAAGAGCAGCATCGGACTATCTGAATGCTTCTGGGCATGCAACAGAGGATGGAGCTAAAAAACTTTTTGATTTAATTAAAATTAATAAGTTTCTGGAAGCAATTTCCCCAAATATTTCTTTAGAATTGCGAAAATCGGAAAATAAAGATTTTTCGCGTCTATGCGAAAAGGCTAAAACTATTGAAAATGCTTTCAATTCAACAACATTAGAACAAATAAATGCAGTTTCAGCTATAGCGAGTACAGAAAAAAATGAATTTTACGAAAATTTATTAAAAATAAATGCGGATCAATCGACTGCCATATCGGAGCTTAAAATGGAAATAAATAATTTGAGATTGACTAATAAAGAAAACACAACTGAAGGAAATAAATCACAGAAATTTTGTCAAATTTGCAATGATGGTAGGCATGACATTAGCTATTGTTGGTACAATTTAAAGAGTAATAGAGGTTTTAGACAGGATTTTTTTAACACAGGTATGCAGCAAAATTACACTCAAAATGAAAATGGTTTGACCCAAAATTATGGTCATGGAAACACGAGATTTCCAGGTTCCTACTCGACGCAAAATTACACTCCGTTCAATAATCATGGTTATAACAATTATCATGGGTATCCGAGGGATAATTTTAGCAGCCAAAACGCTCCTAATCAAAATTTTATATTCCCTAATAATGAGTATTATGCCGAACACAATAATACAAATCGGCAACAACCTTTTCGGAGAGGTAATACGAGAGGGTGGCGTGGTCAAAACAACCATAACAGACGAAACACCATGCAAGACAATAGAAGTAAAGGAAATAATTCGAAAACAGATAATAATAGAAATAATCGATCGGAAAACAAATAAGGGGGTCTACAATTCAAAATAAAGAAAGGAGGTACCCGGGTAGATCCCTTAGGAAGGGGTACAATTTACAAGAGAAAAAACAACCGAAATGGGATGAACAAAGGAATAAAACAGCTCTGATTTCAAGTGTAAATTCTACTAAGGAAGATAGTTTACCTATCATACAATTAGATATTTATGGGATTTCAGTGAAAATACTCTTCGATTCAGGGGCAGCTGTCAGCCTCTTATCACCGGACATTTTTGAATCTCTAAAAGAAACTGAAGCAAAAATAAAATATTTAGGTAATCGTATAACTATACAATCTTTTGATAACTCCAAAATATCCTTCAGACACTGCATAAAATTAACGTTTAAAATAAATAACATTTTCACAACCGGTACATTTTATGTAACATCAAAAAATTTTCAGGGCGATTATGATATGTTATTAGGATATGATTATCTGAAAATAAAAAAAATGATTTTAGACTTTAATGAAAAAGCATTGCGGTTTAAAAATACTAGGTTGTCTTTGGAACCACAGAAGGACAAGGACTACAACAGTCAAATTAATGTACTGCATAAAAATAATGATAATACGGTAGTCACAAATAAATCAAATAAAGGAAACACGAAGAAAGTTAAACGAGTTAATACGGAAATTTTCGCAACAAGTGTGAAAGATATTCACATTCAGCCAGGGGAAGTAAAAATTATGCCATTGAACTGTCCATGTTCCATTCAACCAAATCAATTGATTTTACTTGAACCTTTGGAAGATTTTAGGGATGTGATTTCTGAACAGTCAGTTCATGAGGTTAAGAGTACAAACAGAATTAATATTATTATAACAAATAACAGCGGAGAAAAGAAAATAATTAAACAAAATGCGAAGGTAGGACACATTATCACAAATTTTGATAGCAAAAATAATTTAAACGAAAATGATATCGAGGACGGGAAAATTTATCAAATCAATAATCTGAGTTTAGAGGAAACTAGAGCATTGAGAGAAGCAGAATTTGATATCAAGGATTTTAAAATTGATCATTTATCGGGGGATCTTAAAGAGGAAGTAGCGAATTTATTACTAAAACATGCCCACGCATTTTCTAAATCTTACCAAACTTTGGGTCAAAGAGATTTAGTCATTCCAAAAGTGACACTTAGCCATAATTTCCCCATTCAGCATAAGCCTTACAAGACTCAACAAGCGGCGAAAGATTATGCACAACAAGAGATTCGCAAACTTTTGGAGGCTAAGATAATAGAAAAATCGGATTCCGATTATGCATTCCCCGTACTTTTTGTAAAAAAAAAGAGTACTGACAAGGAGAAAATTCGATACCGCATGGCTGTAGATTATAGAACTTTAAATGAGATATTGGAAGGGTTTCCTTACCCGGTACCCGACGCAAAGACAATTTTACAGGCAATGAGTGGAAAAAAACTGTATTCGGTTTTAGATCTTCACTCAGCTTTTTTTCAAATAAATTTGAGGCCACAGGACAGACATAAATTAGCATTTGTTACAGAATATGGCGTTTTTTCACCATGTCGTTTAAATTTTGGATTGAAGATCAGTAGCACCAGGTTCGCAGAATTAATGGATAAAGTGTTAGGACATTTCCCCAAAGACAAAGTAAATTACTGTCTGGATGACGTTATAATAGCTGCCGAAAATCCGCAGGAAATGCTTAAACTTTTACAGGAGGTCCTGCAAACATTTATAAATAATAATATAACTGTGGAGCCTTCTAAAGCTCAGATTTGTAAAGAGGAGATAGAGTTTCTAGGATTTAAGGTTAATAAAAATGGGTATGCACCTTCTGACAGAAATGTGGGGAAAATTCAGTGTTTAGTGCGTCCCAAAAACAAGAGAGGGGTTAAATCTTTGCTTGGATTAGCCAATTATTTCAGAACCCTCATTCATAATTATGCGGAGATAGTTAACCCTTTGGTAGAAATGACAAAAGACAGTGCGAGATTTAAATGGACTAAGGAAGCAGATCAAGCATTTTTGAACATACAAGCAGCCATTATAAATAATCCTACGTTAAAACCACCAAATTTTAACAAGGAATTTTTCTTAATCACAGATGGATCAAAAGTTGCAATCTCAGCCATTTTGGCGCAAGAGGATAATGGGTTTTTATTCCCAATAGAATTTTTTGGACGCAAACTTAAACAAACTGAATCTGTGTATCCGAGTCTAAAATTTGAGCTGTTAGCTATTCATGAGGCTGTCATGCACTTCAAATCAATTCTCATTGGTAGAAAATTCACTATCCTAACGGATAGCAAAGCCTTAACTTATCCTCTAAAACTAGAAAATCAATCGGACATTGTTGCTAGATGGATATTAAACCTTAGTGACTTTGATTACACTATTGAATTTTTAGAAGGGAAAATTAATCCTGCAGATTACGTAAGTAGGAACATATGCAATATTACTACTCAAACTGAATTACAAAACAATTTATTTAAAGTTAATCCCCAACTTTCTGATGAAAATATAAAAATACATCAGTACCAAGATGAAAAATTATCAATTATCATTAAAAAGATTGAATCAGGCAAAAACAAGAAACTTAATAAAAAATTTGCGTTAAATGATAAGAAACTCTTAATATTAAAACAAAATGCAAAACACCCTGAACTAATTATAGTTCCAGATGATTTAAAGTTAACAATTATACAAGAAGCACATGGACCGCACTTTGGATTTGCAAAAACTTATGCAACAATAAAATCGCGGTTGTTTTGGTATGGCATGTACCAACATATCAAAAACTATTGCAGTAATTGTGTAAGATGCAATAAAAGTAAACAACATCCGACAATTAAAGTGCCGATTCAGGAAATGAATAGAAATCTACAAATTGGGGCAACTATACATATCGATGTGATTGGGCGATTACCTCTGACACTACGTAAAAATTGTTTCATATTTACAATTGTAGATGCGGGTTCACGATTTTTAGAGGCAGTTGCGGTACGGAATGTGGAATCGCAAACATTGTTAAATATTTTAAATAAATACTTTGCTTCTTATGGATTGGTGTCGGAAATTGTCGCGGATAATGGGAAATATTTTAGGTCGGCGGTTTTTACGGAATATATGCGTGCTCTTAAAATAAATTTAAATTTTACGAGCCTGTATAAAGCTTGCGCAAACGGTTTAGTAGAGATCACGAACAAAATATTGAAATCATCTTTGGTGGCTATGAGCAATTCGACATTAGAATGGGACACGCGTCTCGACTATTTTAAATTGCATTACAATACTTCAATACACAGGGCTACCGGATTTTCACCAGCTAAACTATTTTTCGGTCGAGAGATAAGAAATCAGTTTACGATTTATAATTCTCCCGACGAAAGGTGCACACTAACATATGTTAAGAATAGGCTAGAACATATGCAGGAAGTGTACAAACAAGCATTAGCAAATCAACAAAAAATGCTGCGTGAATACATTAAAGAAGATGATTTCCAGAAGACTACAAGTTTAAGTCTGGGTCAAAGAGTATTTATGAAAGTTATTGGCAAACCCAGAGCACTTCACCCGCGATTCGAAGGGCCATTTATAGTTGTAAAAATAGTGCGTAACAATAATTATGTATTACAGGATGAATTCAATAAAAATGCGCCTACGATTAGAAGACACATACAGCATCTGTATGCGCCTAAAATGACAAGGAATGTCGAAAAACTTTTAGAAGATTCGGATAAAACGGGTTCAGTGCAGTAAAAACACTTAAGTACACGATGGGTTATCAACTTATAGGCCGAACATTGAATAAATATGTATATATATTTTTTTTTTCCCTTTGTAAAAAAATGATTACTGTTTCGAAGATCTTACTAGAGGTACTAAAAAAAAAAAAAGTTAATTAGGTATAAATTACTCTGTTATTTGAAGTAGCAGAGGTCAGCATTGACAAATAAAAGCGATTTGTTGGGACAGCTTTGTTTTTTTTCTTCGGCGGAGAAAGCGGTTTTTTTTCCCCGTAACCCATTCGGAGGCGAGGGCTTTCCTTTCTACCGTAAACACGCTCTCTCTCCCCGATGAGAAATAGGAATGTTTTTTTATGCAAATGAGCTACGAATGTCGGAGCGCCGTTTTCCCCCTTTTCGCTTTTCGTGGAGAGAGGAGAAATGCGCTGTTGGTGACGTCATACTATGTCGCTCTCCGGGGTCAGTGTATACAGGCGTAAAAGCCAGTTCGTGTATGCTGTTCTCGAGAGAGAATTTCTTTCCACACCAGCCACATGAGGAAACTGGTTGCTAAAGTTTCATTTAAGTACTCTGAGCGATAACACATAATGAGAATTTATTAATACGGGACAAATCACAGGGAATCGTGTTTTGCAGGCATGCAAGCATATAGCTAAATTAAGTAAGCGCTTATTTGGGTCAGTAATGAGAATAATATGAATAATACAGGTTTTTTCACTTTAACGCGATTCACACACACATATGGACAATCTTAATAAAAGAAAAAAATAATAAAATGGTCAGATTACGATAAAAAAAAAAAAAAAAAAAACAACAAAAAAATATAGACATAATAAATTTTTAGGTTTTCCCTGTCCCCAGACGAAGTTTTATAAGCTCACTAGGCATGGAGGTTATCGGCAGTCCCGGTTTATAAATTTAACAAATTAAATATTAGTTATTTAAAAATTTTGAAACACGATATTTACACTTTGTTCTAACAATATAAATAATTAAACAATCAGCTGGCACACTATATAAGTAGGAGCAATGATACAATAATCACAATACATACTTGAAATATAAATAAATAAATTAAAATAATGCATATTATAACAATGAAACACAGTTTATACAGGGTAAATTTCCACGAATATATATATAAAGATGCATACAATATAGCAAAATATAATAATTAAATAAATTTCTTTGGGACATACAGCTTCTTCTTCTGTCCTGAAAACATGTTATAATGACAGATAAAATTCATAAAAAAAGAAATAATAATATCATGCGATCTCGCTTTATAGCTTACAATAAGATTCTCATATTAAAAAAAAATAAATAAATAAATAAAATAAGTAAATAATAAAAAAAAAAGAAAGACAGCGTGCAAACGCAAGTTTGAATGACAATTCTTCATGCTTCTTCATGCAATTAAAAAGAGGGGAGTGTCAATGTTGGGATTGATGGTTTTCTGTACTTCTTATGAAGAGATGTGTGTGTATCATGATCAAATTACAGGATAATTGAAACATAGATATTAAACATAATAAGGAAATATATGGTTGGAATCTAAAAAAAAAAAAAAAAAAAAAATTATTGTTGTTGGTATCTAGTTTATTTTCTTTCACTGAGTTATAATTAGGGATTCGTCATGTAATGCATTAAAAAAAAGGACTCAGAGTGAAACGATTACTCGTGATATTACGACACTTCTGGTCCCCTCACTG
Organism: Maratus speculifer; assembly: GCA_964019185.1. Lineage (NCBI taxonomy): Eukaryota > Metazoa > Arthropoda > Arachnida > Araneae > Salticidae > Maratus > Maratus speculifer. The sequence goes on along the minus strand of OZ025290.1, from coordinate 145,090,056 downwards.
ACTAGGTGTTGGTAAACAAACGGAGATATGTTTCAGTGGGATTGGTTGGGTCAGTTGAGTCGCTAGAATGAGGGGATGGGGGGCGTCATGCAAGGAAGATTGGAGATCATGCTTACAAGAGAGACTTACCTCGTTTTAGCTGAGGAGCCTGCTTCGCTTTCCGATCTAGCTGAAGGGTTCCAGGAAGTACACAGTTGGAGAAAGGCCATGGCTGGGCAGTAATATCTTCAGTGGGCGCTGAAATAAACCAAACAGATTAGATCTCAGGAATAGTGTAATAAAAATAAGATATATGATTATTGCTAGTACTTAAAGTTCTCATATAAGTTAAAAAAAAAAAATCACTAAAGGTACGATGGCAAAATTGGCCAAAACAGCACTTTGCGAGTAATTCTGTGGATCTATCATTGAAAATGTTTTTAAATAAAAAAAAGGGGTATTGTAAGTTTAAAATTAAATAAAACATAAATTCGTTAAGAGTGGGAATGTTCAGTTTCTTAAAAGTGCAAGGGAAGTAACGTCGTTTAATTTCCTATGGAGACAGGATTAAGTGTTACATGGTAGGGCTAAAATAGTAATAATAATAATAAAAAAATAATAATAATGAAATAATAATAATAATAATAATAATGTTATCTTATTAACTCTCTTAAAACATAATAACAACAATAAGCTTCAATTCTATGTCAAAATTGTAAAATACAAAAAAAAAATGCAAATACCAAGCTCCAGGTTCCATATAGAATTGGTTTTTCTGCTTAAATTTAAAAAAATAATTATTAGGCACTAAATACGTAAATTTTTCAGTTTTGTTAAAAAAAAAAAAAAAAACATAAATAAATAAATTAAGATATAAAAGCAAGGATGAGTAATGAATCATTATAATAAGATGGTACATACTTTTAACATAAAAGAGGGGTTGTCTCGATGCGTCTGATGTGCAGACAGCTTCGCTGGCGAAGGTCTCTGCTTCCGGCCGGCATCACATCATGGAGTCTCAGCTTTTCTGTTATTCACCTGTTAAAAAAAAAAAAAAAAAAAGGGAGGAACCGAGCTATTGTTAGTATAGTGAATTTACAATATATATAGATTTAAGAAAATAAAGAAATAAACATATACATAAAATGTATGCATAGAAGAGCGTAGTTAGATTTCGGCTTATTTTGAAAATTTCATTTTAGATGTTTTAAAATTTTAATACTATTTGGAGCTGCAGTTAGAAAATAAATAAATAAATAAATGGATAAAACATAATTATCAGGACTAAGTTTAAACTATTATTCATTGTTAGCCTTATAACCCTAAGCTGCATAAAAATTACATGGCAGTAGCATGATTAAATAAATAATTAAAAAAAACTGTTCTATACTAGCATGATGAGTCGCTAATAACCTGATTGCGTCGTGAACCGGCCGTTTAGGCAAATAATAGGTTCATCTTAGGCAGAGCTACTCTGTACGCGATGTAAAAAAAAAAAAAAAGAGAGAGAAAAAAATTAATAGGGTGCTTACAAAGCAGGCTAGTTGATTTATGTTTCACTGAGGATTTAATAGATCAAAATATTTGGGTGTATAAAGTTTATAGACATAAGATAGCATCAAACACTCTACAGCAAAACGGTGTGTCATGTCTGGCTCTCTGGATAAAAGTGAGAGGCCAATGATTACGGCTATCAATCATGTTGTCTAAAGTATATAGTAAATAATTCAACTTTTACGAGACACATAAGGCAATTAATATACGGGAATGATTACTGTCTCTCTCTTATAGGCTAAGATTAAAAAGAGTAAAGCACACTGTTTCACTTAAGTTATACAACATATACAGAGATATATATGTACTTACTTTGTATGAGTAATCCTTCCGATGACGCTTTGAGTGGTCAGACGCACAGACGCGTTGTATTTCTCCCGCGTCGGCAGAAGTATAGGGTCAGCTCATTTGTGGTCTTTTTTAAAGGGGTGTGAAGTACTAATGACACTTTAGTCGTGGGAAACTGGATTCCCGTCCCTGGCTGCAGTGTTGGGGCGAAAAGAGGAATATATTTTGTTTCTCTTTTCACGATTTCGTCTTCACATAAATTCAGTTGTCTTGAGCGGGTGGTAAAAAAAAAAAAAAAAAAAAAAAAAAAAAAAAATTCTTTCTTACGATGACTAGGTTTTGAAAGGGAATTGAACGAATGTAGGGATCAATATAATCGGTATAGATTTTTATATATAGTCTAGAATGATTTTGCTGCATACGCGTGAACTTTGTTCTGTCCGCTGTAAATATTTTTTCTGGCGTATGTTTTAGTATAATATATATATATTTTTTTTGCATACATTGATTCCTCTTCAGGATGTTATATATATATATATAATTGAAGATATATTGGCATAATGTGGGTATGAACAAATATAGAATTGATTTTGAATCGGACTCTTGCATATTGAAGTGTGTTATTCTTGTTTTGTTTCTTTATATACTATTGTCATACATCAATTTTATAAGTTGTGTGCACATCATATGTGAAAATATTAATTATATATTAAAATGCCATTTTTCAGTACAATGATGTAAATTTAGCCAGAGTTTTACTTTCTATATTAGATGCTATCAGAGTTTGGTTTAACATTTGGTCTAGAAATCTGAGCCTATGTTTACAGGGCTCATCTACCAAAATTTTTCAAAATTCTGGGAACAATGATAATAATCATTACCATAGTAGTTGAAGCAAGAGTGACTTCGAAGTTATATTACACGAAAAGTTCTTTGAATAGGCCATTGCTTGAACTAGAACAAAAATTTGCTAATACCCAGTCTCTAGTAAGCCTGTGAAGGACCGGGCGAGGTCGGGACAAAGTAAAAAGTCTCAATTACGGCATAGCAGCTAAGCATTTCTCTCTTTGCTGTCTGAAGAGCTGTATCAAAGAGGTTGGCTTCACGAATTCCACGGCTGAAAATCGGATTGGGACACAGCAAAAGGACACTTATACTTGTGCCACAGACTGCTGCAATACAGTAAGATAGACTAGAATACAGCTGAAGGATACTCAAAAAGGTGTCACAGACTCTTGCACCACACTGTAATGGACGGTAGAACTTTTCAGAGACACTGATGACTGTGCCACTACGATCAATGAACTGAATTCTTCAGAGGTGCGTTGCAATAAAAAGCAGCACAGAACTAATTTTTTTTTAACATTTCACACACAACAGAACTTTTTTTTTTTCATTTATCCAAAGGGGGGAAGATGTTGTAGTGAAAGTAAAATTTTGTGAAATTTTATTTTGTGTAAAAGAAAAATGTAACTAATTCTGTTTACAGAGATGTATGATTTTCTGTATAATTAATTGTTGAGCAGTCATGAGGCGCCAAGCTGGGGAGCCCATACAATGGGGCTGACAGTATACGTCGGCTATAGTTTATAGCCAGTCACAAAAATATTTATGACAGTCCGCAGGACTGCGCCCCTGTTCTCACCCCCTTGAAGGGGCCACTTCTGGGAAAATGTTAGAGGCAAGGGACGTCGGGGCAAGGGTCAGCTCAGCCGGACCAGGGGAGGAGCATGTAGGACCCTTGTGCAAATAGTTTTGTTCATGATACTAATCAGATGTGGGGCTAATCACAGATTGGCTAAGGGGCTTTCCGAAGGCCAGAATGATGCCCCCAAAAAATCTGAAAATGATAATTAGAAGTCCGCCTCCAGTTTTTTTTCCCAGAGAAGTTAGTCAGTTCTCTTGTTGGAAGAAGAATGAGAGTGTTGGTGAGTTCTACGCGTAAAAAAAATGGTCAGTGTTAAAAAAAAGTTAGTGTATGTTCCAGCTTGGCTGATGTAAAAAAAAAGAGAACAGGTAATGCTTAATATATATTGTTGTTCCCATATTTATATTACATGTTTTGTGATTAGGGATTTTTGTACCCAGATGAGAAAATGGGAAAGTGAATAATGTATGATTTTAATAAATGTAGCATCTGTTCCTAGATTAGTAAATGATGCTTAAAATAAATTATGTAACATTTAAAGGTATTGTAAATTGTATGTAATTAATAGAATTGCAAATAAATTAATTAATTTAAAATTCCCTTTTATCATTCTTCCTAGTAAAATGAGTGTAGTTATTCTTTATATTTTGATGATTGAACCCTAATGATTTTAAGGGAATCCTATAAGCTAGAATGTCTACTAAAAATTCACAACGCTTTGGCGATGTTTAAGTAAAATATCGCTCCTTAAAGTCCAGCATAGGACCTATCATTCTAGCTAGGGATTATATATACGATCACGTAAAGTACTCAGCTAAGAAAAATATATATATTTAGAGTTAGAATATGAGTGGTTTGTGGAAAAGCAACTGCTGGTCTATTTCACTCCAACAACAGTAAATGTGCAGGTGAAATTAATAATTTGACAGAAACTAGCGAAAATAAATTAGTTGAGGCAATTATTAGCATGTCACAAGACCAAAAATCAGAGATACAACAGCTGAAAGAACAAATAAAAAGTTTACAAATTGACAAAAACGTAAGTGAACAAAACAAAGCGGAAATAAATCATATAACACAAAATTTTTGTCATATATGCAACAAGTCCAATCACCAGACACAAAATTGTTATTTTAATCACAAAAGTGCGAATTTTTTTCAACCAAGGGGAGCACAAAACAATGTTAGGCCAAGATTTCACAAGAATTACTATCAAAACAACAATTATAGAAGCTTTACAAGATTTCCACAAAACTATGCACAACATTTTCAAGCACCACAAACATTCGATTTTGCTAGACCTCATAACAATCAAATTAGATTTAATGATATGCACAATCAGATGCCAAATTGGCAAAATTTGCACCAATCACCGATAGGACCTAATCAAATGTATCATGGGAATTATAATATGCAAAATATGGTTCCAATGCAAACTTTTGACCCAACACAGGGAAACAATACACAAATTGCATATACAGGGCAGCATCACAATTTCGCAGATACGCAAAATAGCCAAAATCTTTTGCTGCAAAATAATGAGAGAAACAGGGAACATCAGCCCACAATTACCTTTCCAAATGAAAACAGAAACAGAAGGGATAGGCAAAATCATAACAGGAACAGAGGACAAAGTAATTTAAACCGGTAAAGGGACTTACAAAATTGAGAGAAACACAAGCCCGTAGGTCCCGCATCATTGAAAAAAAACAGGGTTATAACATAAAACATAAAGCAAACAAGGAACTAAAAATAATTAAACAAAAACAAACAAAAAACACAGAGATAAGAAGAAATGAGAAAGAAAAAAAAGATGGTTAAAGAAAAATTAATTGCAAGTTGTAATTCGGGTAAAAACAACGATTTACCAATATGGAATTTAAAAATAAAGAAAGATATAATTATACCCAGCCTTATTGATAGTGGGGCGAGTATAAGTTTAATATCCCCAGGGGTCTTCGACAAAATAAAACAGACAGATATAAAAATTAAATATTTAGCCAACGCTATAAAAATTACAACTTTATCAAATAAATCGATTCCTTTTAAACACTGTGTAAAATTTAAGTTTAGATTTAACAACACTTTCTTAAATGGCACATTTTATGTAACTAAAGAAGAATTTGATCGTAATTATAAAATTATTTTAGGATACGATTTTTTAAAAAGTAATAAAATAATTATGGATTTTGAAAATAACACTTTTTAACTCAATAACTCAATTATACAATTAAATTCTAATGAAGATCAAATTACTGAGGTAAATGAAATTAAGCCGATACAACAAAATGACGAGTTTCAAACAATACCAAGACAAATTTACTCTTATCAGCATAATAAGATTCCGAAAATTAATACACGAGTATTTGTAGAAAAAAGCATTACTTTGAGACCCAGAGAATCGAAGTTAGTGAACTTAATTTTTGACAGCAAACTAAAAAACGGACAACAATTTTTTTTCCAACCTAAATATAACAACAGGAAATTAGTCATCCAAAATTCAGTTCATGAAAATAAGGAAAACGAAAATAATTTATTCACAATATTAGTACAAAATAAATCTAAACAATATTTGAGACTTCACAAAGATCAGGAAATGGGAAAAATTACCACTGATTTTTTCATAAAAAAACAAAATAAATCAAATACTGATAATATTTACGAAGTAAATAACTTAAATATCACACAAATTAGAGAATTAAGAAAGAAAGAACTTTCAGAGAATGATTTTAAAGTTGATCACTTAACACCAAAGGTACAAAAGGAAGTACTGACAATTTTAATGAGACACGCTACTGCCTTCAGCAAATCATATAAAACGCTAGGAGAAACAGATGTAATAAAGCCGAACTTTAAACTAATGCACGACTTTCCAATACAAACGAAACCCTTTAAGTTAGCACACGATGTAAAAAAATTCGCGGAGAAAGAAATTCAGGATTTATTGGATGCAGGTATTATAGAGCCCACAAATTCAAGTTATGCTTTCCCAGTAATTTTCGTAAAGAAAAATTCTACGTCAAAAACAAATGATAAGAATTTAATTAAATTTAGGATGGCTATAGATTTTAGAGCTCTTAACGATATATTAGAAAGTGACCCATACCCAGTACCTAATACAAAGGAAATTTTACAAAATATGGCAGGAAAAAAATTATACACTGTCTTAGATTTGCATTCTGCATTCTTTCAAATAAAATTAAATGAGCAGGACAAGCATAAGTTAGCATTTATCACTGAAGATAATCATTTTCAAATAACAAGGATGCTTTTTGGGACAAAAATTTCAACGAATCAATTTGCTCGTTAATTGATATAGTTTTAGGAGACTTAAATAAAAAATACAATATTCAATACTTTATTGATGACATAATAATCGGTTCAAATGATGTACAACAAATGCACATAATACTAGAAGCAGTATTAGAACAATTAGAAAAATTTAATCTTACGATTGAACCGACTAAACTAAAATTATACATGTCGGAAATAGATTTTTTGGGATACAAAATTAGTGAAAAAGGATATGCGCCCTCACAAAAAAATATCCAAAAAATAACAAACTTCGCAGTACCCACATCTCAAAAATCAGTTAGAGCATTTATTGGATTATGCACATATTTTAAAGCAACTATACATAATTATGCGGAGATAATAGCACCACTGACAGACCTCACTAAAGCTAATACAAAATTCAAATGGAATGACAAAGCACAAGAATCATTTGAAAAAATACAAAAAATTATAATGGAACAACCTACTATTCACCCCCCAGATTTTAGTAAAGAATTTTATATAATTACAGATGGATCGAAAATCGCAACATCGGGTATATTAGCACAAAAACAAGGAGATAAAATGATCCCAATTGAATTTACGGGAAGAAAATTAAAAGACTCAGAAAAGAAATATCCAAGCATGCAGATTGAACTTTTGGCAATCTATGAAACCATAACATATTTTAGAAACATTCTATTAGGACGAAATTTTTTTCTGCTAACAGATTTAAAGGCATTAACGTACTATTTACAGTTAGAAAAGCAGCCTGAAATTGTAGCGAGATGGTTACTAAAATTACAGGATTATGATTTTGAAGTATCACATATTGCAGGTATCCATAATCCCGCTGATTTCTGTAGTAGATCGGTAAATGCTCTATCAATAGCAGATAATTTGGACAAACATCTTTTCACGGTAAATAAAAAGCTAAATGCAGATAACATAAAAAAAGAACAATTAAATGACACAAAATTAAAAGAAATTATTGAGGCCTTACAACAACAACAAAAAAAAAATAAAGAAATATGAAAAGTATACTTTAAATAAAGACGGGATATTAATTCTGAAAAATTCACATAATTCAAATAATGCGGAATTATATATCGCACCGCAGAGCTTAAAAGAAGATATTCTAAACAGTGCACATGTCCCACATTTTGCTTTCTTAAAAACTTATGGTATTATAAAAGAAAGATTTTTCTGGTACGGAATGTATCAAGAGATAAAACAATTCTGTACGAAATGCGTAACACGCAACACATTTAAACAACATAGAACGATAAAAATTCCTTTTAAAACGATGGATAAAAATTACCTCCCAGGGCAACGTCTGGTATGCGATTTAATTGGACCTTTAATTCCATCTTTAAATAGGAATAAATTTGTACTGACAGTCATAGACACTGCAACACGCTATTTGCAAGCTTTTCCACTAAAATCGACGGACACTAGGGTCATAATCAATGCTCTCAATGGTTACTTTAGCGCATTCGGATTAGCAAGATATTTTTCCACTGATAATGGATCTTATTTCAAATCGAAGGATTTTAAAGATTACATGAAAAATTTAAATATCGAACTAATCCCCTCATCAATTTATCACCCTCAAAGCCAATCGATTTCGGAAAGGATTAATAGGGATTTAAAAGCTTCAATAGCAGCTATGTGTAATAAAACTTATGAATGGGATACGAAACTTCAATATTTTATTTTGATGCATAACTCAACTGTACATAGAATAACAAAATTCTCTCCAAGCATGTTATTTTTTGGAAGAGAAATAAAAACGCCTTTCACAAACTTCGAAGTACATGACATGTCTTCTTATAGCAAATACATTCAAAATAAATTAAAACATATGCACGAAATAAGAAAAGAGGTTATCAAAAATCAGGAAATAGCAGATAGGGAATTAAATAAAAAAAATCCCTTTCGGCATGGCCTATAGGCGGGGGTAGATTTCGAAAAGTTTTCATCTCAAAATAAATAAATAAATAAATAAATAAATAAATAAATAAAATAAATAAAATAAAAATAAAAAAAATGATTAGAGATAAACCCAGTTTAACTACTTTATTCAACCGCTTTTAAAAAATTTTTAATTTCATTTTACTGTAAGAACTGGTTTTATCAAAATCCTCTTAAACGAAATTCTACTCAAATGCCCATTTTGGCAACATATTTTGAATTATATTCTTACTTTATTAAAAAAAAAATACCAATATGCTCATTATGTAGTTCGTAAATAACAAAAAACTGTTAATTAAATTCGTTTGGCAGCAAAATTGAATTTAAAAATGAGTCATACAGTAACCTGTTTATTATTTTAATACATCCACAATTCTTTAATCAAGATTGCTATGAGAAATTTTGTACGAAGTGCCCACTTTGACAGATTTTTTTAAATATATATTTAGCCTTTATCAAAAATCTGACCAATACGGCACATTACACAGTTCCTAAATAACAAAAAACTGTCAATTGAATGCGTTTGAGAGCAAAATTGAATTTAAAAATTAATCATAAAATAAACAATTTGTTATTTGAATACAACCTCAATTCTTTTATCATGATCGCTTTGGGAATTTTTTTTGCGAAGTGCTTACTTTGACAGCTTTTAAAAATATATATATTCACCCTTTATCAAGAAACCGAAGAATATGCACATTATTTAGTTCCTAAGTAACAAAAAACTGTCATTTGAATGCGTTTCAGAGCAAAATTGGATTTAAAAATGAGATAAAATAACCAATTTGTTATTTGAATACGCACAGTTCATTAATCATGATCGCTTTGGGAAATTTTGCGCGAAGTGCCCATTTTGGCAGCCTTTTTTTGAAATATATTCTGCCTTTATCAAAAAACTGGCCACTCCGTCACATAATATAGTTCCTAAATAAGAGAACCTGTAAATTAGATGCGTTTGAGAACAAAAAAAGATTTAAAAATGACTCGGTAAAAACGCAATTTTTTAAATTTCCTCAAATTTCAATCACAATAACTTCGTGAAATTCTGTTCAAAATACCCTTTTTGGCAGCCTTTTTAAAAATATATTCTGCCTTTATCAAAAAACTGGCCAATATGTCGCATTATATAGTTCCTAAATAATAGGATCTGTAAATTGGATGGGTTTGAGAACAAAAAGGAATTTAAGAATGACTCAGAAAAAACGCAATTTTTTATACTTAATCAATTTTTAATGACGATAATTTCGGGAAATCTGTTCAAAATACCTTTTTTGGCAGCCTTTTTAAAAATATATATTTGCCTTTATCAAAAAATTGGCCAATACGTCGCATTATATAGTTCCTAAATAAGAGGATCTGTCATTTGGATGCGTTTAAAATCAAAAATGAATTTTAAAATGGGTCAGAATATAAGCAGTTTGGATTTAAGGTTTTTTCTCCAATTCCTATTTTTGTTTAATTTATTTTTACTATAAGAATTGGTTCTATGAAAAACTTGTCAATATAAAAGTTGTAGATCTTATTGTGAAGATGTAAAATAAATTTAATTATATTTGATTGCTTAAGAATTGAGTAAGTTATGGGTTTTTTTCTTTTTCCTCCCCCCTTTTTCTTTTCGTTTTTAATTTTTTTCATCGGTAAAAATTGGTCCTATCAAAAACTTGTAAATACAAAAGTTTTAGATAATATTGAGTACATTTATATAAAATTTAGTTGGATTTGATATCTTGAGAATTGACGAAGTTATGAATTTTTTTTCTCCCAAAAACCATGTTTTCTTCGCCCCTTGAGCCCATTTTTAACTTTATCAAAAATCTGTCATACATAAACTTTTTGCCCATTGTTTAGAAGTAATATAAACTTTAAACGGATTCGATATCTATTTTAATTAAGAAGTTATCGCGTTTTTTCTGTTTTCACAAAAACTCTCCCTATTTCCACCCCCTTGGTCCGATTTTGCCCATTAACGAACTCGACCGAGATTTTAGGCTCCTTGATTTTATGTAAAAGTTTGAAGAAGATCTGAGCATAATTATGGAAGTTATCGTGTCTAGAAGAAAGTGATATACACCGATAGATAGATAGATAGATAGATAGATAGATAGATATATAAACTTTTTTGCTGATGGTGGTTTTGGGGTCTAGGAGTCATGATTCGTGTAGATCCGCAAAAATTTTTCAGAAATTCCAACATGGGAGACAATGCAATAGGTAGTATTTCATACGAAATCTACCTAATTCACAAGCAAAACACAAGGAATTACAATTAGGCGATGAAGTATACTTAAAACTGCTCATAAAACCTAAAGCGTTACATCAGAAATTTTCAGGCCCATATTATGTTGAGAGAATTTTCAGGAATGACAACTATCTCATTAAAAACAAGAATAGACCAGATCTAAAACCTGTTAGAATTCATATTTCTAAATTATTTGCGCCCAATATGGCAAGCAAAACTAAAACAAATAATCATTCATTAGAGAACACAAGTACGTAAATAAATAATTAAATAATAAACAAATAAATAAATAAATAAAAATGTATAATTCAAACGATTCATTAAAACTGATTCACTTGTCTACTGAAACCGTCAGAGTTTTCTAAAATAAATAAATAATGATCATAATTCATTGAACATATTAGCTTAAATTATAAACTTTTACAATTAAATACTAACGACTTCTAAAAATGTTCGACTTTCATGTACAAAAAGAAATATCTCTAATACAAAACTAAACGTTAATTTTTTTCCTCATGGTCTCACATGATTAATAAGTATAGAATTCAACAAAAAAAAAAAAAAAAAAAAAAGGTAAAAATAAAACTGGATAATTCATGGCTGATTAATTTTTTTTATTAATATTCAGCGTCAAAATGGATTTTAAAACACTATGAACAATATTAACAGTTAAATAAATAAATAAAACAGAATAAAATAAAATATTTATCACAACATATAGATATAAAAAAAGGGTTATATTATAATCTCATCGGAAATATATATTTCGTAAATTTTTATTGCTGGTCGATAGTTTGCATTGTACAAAACATATTTTTTTCTTGAGATTATATGTAAATGAGATTGTCCACAGAAAATATATTAGTCATAAAGATTTTATATAAATAATCATATCTCATTAATTAATATAGCAATAAAATTAGATTAGAATAAAATTTGAAATACAGAAACAAACTATTGATTACAATCTCTAACATACTCACATGTTATAAAAAAAGAAATAAATAAAATACTTAAATAAAAATAAATAAATAAAATAACTAAATATAATAAATTTAATTAATTTTTCATAACTCTCATACGATGGAGAAAGTAACAATATGTATAAAAGCGGTTACATAACAACCAGGCACAATAATCTATTAAATATATTAATAAAGCCAGTAAAAAAAAAAAAAATAAAAAAAAATAAATAAATAGACAGTCAATTAAAAAGAATTCAAGTGAGTGAACGTTTCAGTGACAAAAATTTAATATACGACATAGATAAACGTATGTAAAAAAAAAAAAAAAAAAAAAAAAAAAAAAAAAAAAAAAAAAAAAAGGAAAGAAGAAGTTATTTAGGATGAAGATTTTTTTTTCTCTCAAATATTGTTGAGGAAAATAACAAAAAACACTTTTTATGATTCAAAAAAAAAAAAAAAAAAAAAAAAAAAAAAAAAAAAAAAAAAAAGAGAGAGAGAGAGAGAGAGACGTTTCGGAGAGCAAATATGAGAGCAAAATTTCTCTTATTTCAGAGATTAGTAAACGTTCAAAATTTTGCTAGTTGGGGAAGTTTGTTTTTGTCCACAGGCATAAGTGTGTGCGGAAGATAGAACAGGTCAAGGAAAATACACACCCATTTCTGGAATATTATAATACAGATGTATATATAGATACATTACAAAAAAAAATGGTTGCAAAAATATAGCTATTGCTATAACGAATACGTTTATGTATATATTTGAATATTATTTTTTTCAATAACACCACATTGGAAAGATTATATTTCTCAACCATAGAATCATGTATATTGTTTTAGAATTTTGTATTACTTTGATATATTTGTGTATATATATTTTAGTTTGTCTTGTATAGGATGTTTTTTTTCTTAATCAGAGGGGAGATAGCATGTAGTGACGAATCGTCACAATATTGCTAAATTAAATATGTACATATAAAGAATGATTAAGCACAACTAAAGCGAAAATACATAAATATTCGTATATAAAAAAAAGAAAAAAAAAAGAAAAAAAGAATCATTGATTAAAGTAAAGTTTTAAATTTATTTTATTCACTAATATTCATTTTAAGTTCGTTTCATTCTTTCGAGTTGTAATAATAATTTTAGGTTTCAGGAAAAGATGAAAGCTATTTTTTGTAATTAAAGCTATAAACTTTATGACTCTATAAAGTTCGGTAAGAACGAACGGTTAACAATGAACACCCAAGTAGAAATTCAATTGCTCACCATAAAACTTCAGACGTAACAATGGCAAAGGTTGTAAAAAAAAAAAACCAGACTGTCTACAATTTTGACATTATACGCTGGAGCTAACAATAACAGAATTTACAGCCGAGAAACGCCCACAGGAGGGAGAATTGAAGAGGAGTCCGATGATTTTCCGCAACTCGTGGGAAAGAGATAAAAAGTTTTTGCTAGTGGCCAAAAAGGGTGTAACTCCCTACTGGTCAAGCAGGCCAATAAGAAGTGCGATGCAATGGCCCCCCAATCAAAGCAATAACAGAAAACCAATGAAAAGAAAAAAAAGGTTTTGGGGAGGAAACAAACAAACAAAAAAAAGAAATGGAGTTCTCTCCGAAAAAGGAATCTAAGATTAATACAGTTCTTGGTCCCAGCTATGTAGGTAGTAAATAGAAAAGTTTTGTAAGCGAAAATCATCTACGGAACGGGGAAGCCCATGATTTGACAAGCATCCAAGTTTCTTTGACATATGATCGAATTTGCGAAAAGAAAAATGAATGTCTGAAAATTACTGGAACTTCCAACATCAATATAATGAATTTCAGGCAATTCCAGATGGCAGTGCGTGACGATATGGCAGACTATTATTGTTTTATGAACAGTTACGCTCAACATAGTGAATAATGTGCATCATTCTCATAGACTATTCTTTTTATGAATATTTGCTCAACTTAGTAAATTTCACGTGTCTCCAAAGGTGCGAGATGACAGTGCAGACTATATTTTTATACGAACAGTTACGCTCAACATAGCGAACAATGTGCAACTAATTTTCTATGAACATTTGCTCAGTTAGTAAATTTCCACGTGTCTCCAAAGGTGCGAGAAAATAGTGCAAACTATATTTTTATATGATCAGTTGTGTGCCTCCTGAGAAATTATATGATGTCCCAAAAGATGCGGCGTGAATGAGAGCCAATGGATCAGTTGCTATGGATTACTACATTGAATGGATGACAAGGCTTCATATAAAATGGTGAGCAATGTAATTTTTCTCTTGTGGTGTTACATCTTTGAGAAATGTTTTTTTTTTTTTTTTTTTTTTTTTTTTGTCAATTTTACATGTATATATAAAGAGAAATTTTTTTTAAGATGAAAATTAATTTTTTTATTTGAAATTTAAATAAAATAAAATAATAAAATAAAATAAGATAAATTAATATAAAATATAATAAAAATAAATAAATAAATAAATAAATAAAGAAGAAAAGTGAATAATAGGGAAATTTTAGGCTATGCCTTCTTAGTTGTGCTGTGAGAAATTGTGTAGGTTTATGATAACATGAAACTTAAGAAAAAAATTATTATTATGAAATGAATACATTTTTGAGTGGTGTTATCTCACTGTATTGATAATTATGAAATCAATATTTTGAATGGTATTTTTTTTATTGTATTTTGAATAATATTTGTTGTTTGAAATAAATATTGGTGTGTACATAGATATCCTTGTTTTCTTTGATATTTTCTCTTCTTTATTTCTCTTTAAGTAATTTATAGATGCAGATTCTAAATTATCATAATTATATTTTTTTTTTCGGAAAACAGTTGTTATTTACATTCATATTATCTCTTTTAAAATCCTGATTTGCAATGTTGAACGTTAAATAAGTGGAATCTGAGATATTGCGATGTTCCTTTATTTAAATTATTGCTAAGTTTAAAAGAAAACAATTTTCTTTTTGGTAATATCCAGAACAACCTTTCACAACGCGGATTGGGATATTATCTTAATAATATTACTTTATTAATACTAACAACTATCTTTCGCGGACCTTGTAATGCGGTGGAATTTTCATCACAACAAATATTTATTGAAAGTTTAACGGGTATTAAGAAAAAAAAAGACGTTTTTCTCAAAATTTGATTACAAAGCAAACAAATTAAATTATAAGATGACTCTATCTTTAAAATAAGTGTTTACTTAGTTAAAATGAACTGTATATTTAAACTTCGAGAAACATTTCAAATGAAAGTAAATGTATTGCAATATAAATTTATTGATGAAAGTAAAAAGAAAACACATACAATGATTAATAGCGATAATATTTGTATTTCCCAGTAGTTAATAATGTTAAAGAAATACTTAATGAATCTTATTCTGGATATTTTGAAGAACTACTCCAGTATAAATGTGTACATAATTTTAGGATAATGCCTAAAGAGACTTTCAGAATGCTCTTCTTTAAAGTTAATTAAGACATTTTTATATTTGCCTTTATTACAAAGCATCTTTTAAAAATATTTTCAGAAAAAAATATTGTATAAATTAATTTTAAAGTAAATTTAATCCTTTAAGCAGACCTTTTTTTCAACAGACAGGAAAATTCTTAGAACTTATAAAGTATTCCATAATTAAATATAATTTGCTTACTTAAAGAACCTTATGCCGTAAAACTGCGTGGAGCGTGCGGCTGAAACGTTTTTTATCAAGTTAGGAAGTAATGGGTTAGTTCCCCTTATTTTCAAATGCTCCATCTTATATAAGGTTTAATTTTACTAAGGCTGACATACTTTTCTTTCTGCAGTAATCTATCGGTTATGGTGTTGCAAAGAGCCTTTATCAAGACTATTTTCAGTGCGCACCCTGGAATGTTTCGGCGGACATAGGATACAAGATTTTCTTTTGAAATCATTAAATTTATTTAAATTTTATAAATCTTGATTTATATATATATACTCAATTTAAGTTCCAGAACTAATTTGATTTTACCCCCTCCCAGTATATATTTTTACTTTTTAATATTTTCCGTTACTGCCGTAGTTTCAATTCTAGTTAGTACCTTCAGTCTGTTATGTGACGGTTATGGGGGTAAAGGTCACAGGCTACTCGCGAAACGGTAAGAAGTGTAGTATTACACAATATCTATCTATCTTTGTATATATATGAATAAAAAAAAATTCGCCATTTTTTCTTTTCGATTTCGTTTTTAATTCTTATAAGAACATAGTTTCATTCTTAGTTTCCGTAATATATTAATATATTTAAAGGCTAAAGTTCATTTTCTATTTATTTTCTTTAATTCAGCATAATCTGTTATCTATTTTCCTAAAAAGAACTAAAATGTATTACTTAGATGTCAATATATTATTGCGAAAAATTAAAATCATTCCATTAATCCATTTCCCCTTTTTAGAATAAAAAACATTTATCCAAAACTTTAATTTAATTAATTTATTTATTTATCGTTTGCAGCCTGATTTGAATCATCCACATGGGACTGCTTACTCTTGCATATTAAGCCGTTTAGGAAAGAGTTTTGACAAATAACTCCGCCCCTGATTCTGTGGAAATGCTAGTATTATACAACTACCTTCGAATAAATCTTATTGGGTTTTTGTACGTGCGTTATACTGGGCGGGCCAATTTTTTTGAAAATTTTCTGGGAGACAGTTTTAACTGGGAGAGAGCTCAGAATCCACTGACCTACCAAATGCTAAGCAGGTGCGTGCTTCTTCTCGTAATGTGTAACTATTACTGTAGTGATCGTAATTTCACGAAAAATACCTCGGCACTGAAAACATTTTATTCTTTGTGATTTTGTGACATGGGCTTAGAAAAGACGGGAAGTTTTGTAGTTAATTATGCAGCAACTTTGGAATAACTTAACAATTGGAAGGTCAACTGAATTCTCAGACATGAACAAACTTTGAATTTTACTTTTCGTAAAAAATTTGCTTAGTCAGAATACTGAATTAAGTAGTTGATTACATAATTTATTCTTTATGCTATTGTACTGTACTTCATATTTTATAACGATTATCTAAGATGAGATAGTTAAGATTAAGTAACATTTTTAGAGTTAAAAAAATTACCTTTTGTGATTTATTATTACTTATTATGATATTTATTTATACTCATATTTTTACTCACTATGTTTCATTATTATATTATTTACTTATTACATTGTTAAAATTTATTATTAGTTGCATTATTCTATTATAAAGTGTTATTATATAAAAATATGAGCTATCAGAAAAATTTTCCAAAATTCCAAAATTGGAATATAGCGCTTACAGTTGTATGGATTCTATTAAAAAAAGCAAAATGACTAGTCAGAAAGACATTATGAATTATTATAGCATTATTAATTATGAAAATCAGAAAGTCATTATGAATTATTATTGCATTGTTAGTTATGAAAGTCAGAAAGACAATATGAATCATGAAAGTCAGCCATAAGACTAAACCACGAACCATTAATAACCAACTTAATGAGGTAGGTAGACCTCATTGGAAAGAGGAAATGAACTTTGAATTTCCAAATGCCGACTTTTTTGAACTGAGATTTTTAAACTGATTTAATAAGCTTCCTAATTACGAATTTGTTTTCTAGTCAAAAGGGTTTGATGTCAAGAGAAATTCAATATTATTTCTTTAATTTTCATTTTTTGTCAAAGGCTATGAATATAACGTAAATTCACTATATGCTATGTGTTATTGTCTCTTTTTTTAGATTACTTTTATGACGTGTATGTTTGAACAAGATCTTATCTTGTATTTTTGTTGATTTCTATATTTTATTTGTAATACTAAGCTTACCCCATGCGTCACATTTGTAGACCTAAATTTACATTATTTACTTTTCAGAAAAAAATATTTATTATTTATTAATTTATTATTATTTTTATCGACAACTATCGAGAAGTCCGTGTCACCGTCTTAGACCTACAGTTTCACTCGTCTTTGGAAAGGAAAATTTGTAAAAGAAAAAAAAAAAAAAATCATTTTCTTGTTTTGATTTTGTTCTAAAGTCTTATAAGAACATACTTTCATTCTTAGTTTCCGTAATATATTAATATTTTTAACGGCTAAAGTTCCTTTTCTTTTATCTTTTCTTTATTTCAGCACAATCTATAATTTATTTTCCTAAAAAGAACAAAAATGTATTACTTAAATGTCAATATCTTATTGCAAAATATTAAAATCATTCCATTAATCGATTTGCACTTTTTAGAATAAAAAACATTTATCCAAAGCTTTCTTTTTTAGCTCACAGGCTGTCATAGCCTGAGAGCTTATGTGCCCGTCGTTCTGTATGTTCGTTCGTGCATAACGCGATAACTCGTGATAAAAATATCCGATCCACTTGAAATTTTGTATGTAGGTATATCCTGACAAGGCGCTTCCTTGATTAGTTTTTGGAGTTCATTCGATATGTATAAGAGGGGGAACGGGGGGCTCATGCCCCTCCTCTTAGTTGATATAAATTGGATTTTCATGCAGAATTAAGTTTTCGTTAAAAATTTAGATTAGGATCATTCTGATGAGGCGATTCCGTGACTGTTATTAGGTATTCATTGAATAAGTATAAATAGGGGGAACAGGGGTTCTAATGCCCCCTCCTTAATTTATATAAATGGGTTTTTCCAGCAGAATTTTCAGATTTCGTTCAAATCTCTGGATAGTTTTGGAAGTTTAATGGTTAAGTATAAAAGAGGGGGATAACTCCTTTTAAATTATATAAATGCTAAATGGGTTTTTATTAAGAATTATCTCATTTGCTCTGAATTTTGGATATAGATTTTTTATATGATAAAGCATGTCTTTGATAGTATAGGAGATTCAATGATTAAGTATAAAAAAAAGAGGAAAGGGGTGAGCTGTTTCCCCTTCTTATTTTTTTCGAACGGAATTAACCATTGAAAATATAAGGCTTTAATGTACAATTAGTATTTGTAGCCTGTGAGCTCAATGCCATCAGTTTAACTGGGCAGTATTCTTTCTTTATTTATTTAATTCTCGTCTGCTGGCTGGTTTGAATCATCCGCATGGGACTATTTACTCTTGCATATTACGTCATTTAGAAAAGAGTTCTGACTACTTAGCCCCTGATACAATAGATATGCTGGAAGTGTTGTACAACTACCGCCGAATAAAATTTATTGGGTTTTTGTACGTGCGTCATACAGGAAGGCAAGGCCAATTTCTCTGAAAATTTTCTGGTAGTCAGTTTTAATTGGGAGAGAGTTCAGAATTCACTGACCTACCAAATGCTAAGCAGCTGCGTCTACTTCTCGTAATGCGGAACTGTTATCGTAGTGATCGTAATATCACGAAAAATGTTTCTGCAGTGAGCACCTTTTATTCTTTGTGATTTTATGACATGTGCTCAAAAAGTCGGGAAGTTTAGTGGTCGATAATGGAGTAACTTTGGAATGGAACTATAATAAACGATGCCTTTTGAGTTTTCATAGAAATTTTCATTATTTGAATTACTACGCATTTAATTTATTTCCATATGGCAAAGGACTTTGACGGCCAATCCATTTGATAGAATGTGATTCCTGATGACTGGTCGGCCTCCGACTTCGTTCGTGCCGCCCTGTTCGCTTCATCATAACTTGTGTTTTTGCGAGAAACTCTAAAAATATAACCACACACACACACACACACACACACACACACACACACACACACACATATATATATATATATATATTACATTTTATACATATATTTTTTTTTTTTTGCTTTCTTTCAGATAGTACCGTCCTCTACTACTTCACGTCGTAAGTGCATAAATGTCGCAGATTCTTTTTAGCACTTTCCAACAAAGTTGAAAAGTGCTTATGCATTCGGTTTGTCTGTCCGTCTGTCCGTCTGGCCGTCTGTCCGTCTGTCCGCGCTCTAACTCCCGTAAATATACTCGGATTGCTATGAAATTTTTATACGTTATTGAGGTTTACCCTAGCACGAACCCTATTGAAAATGAAGTATCTACCATGATTAGTTTATCTACAGAGAGAATCAAAAGTTTACCATTACATTACGGCCTATGGGGAAAAATCGTTAATATACTCGGATTGCCATGAAATTTTAGGACGTTATTGAGCTTTACCCTAGCACGAACCTTATTGAAAATGAAGTATCTACCATGATTAGTTTATCTACAGAGAGAATCAAAAGCTTCCCATTACATTAAGGCCTAGGGGGGAAAATCTTTAATATACACGGATTGCCATGAAATTTTAGGACAATATTGAGATTCACCCTAGCACGAACGCTATTGAAAATGAAGTATCTACCATGATTAGTTTATCTACAGGGCGAATTAAAATTTCCCATTACATTACTGCCTATGGGGAAAAATCGTTAATATACTTCGATTGCCATGAAATTTTAGGACGTTATTGAGGTTTACCCTAGCACGAACCCTGTTGAAAATGAAGTATCTACCATGATTAGTTTATCTACACAGAGAATAAAACGTTTCCCATTACATTACGACCTATGGGTATAAATCGTTAATATACTCGGATTGCCATGAAATTTTAGGACGTTATTGACGTTTACCCTAGCACAAACCCTATTGAAAATGAAGTTTCTACCATGATTAGTTTATCTACAGAGAGAATCAAAAGTTTCTCATTACATTACGGCCTATATGGAAAAATCGTTTCAATGGAATTTTAAAGATGTTATACCCTGTCAAACATATTAAAATATGCATTCTATAAAATATAAGGTGAAAATGTAGCTATTATTCATTTACATGGCCACACAAAAGAATTCCATTAGATAATGGTAAAAGGGGGGATTGTGTGTGACATATTTTGAATATATTAAGCTGTTTCATGTATAATAAAATTGATATATGTCACTGAAGCTTAATATGAATTATACGCTACTGTCTTGCATAATATGAAGTACATAGTATTTACAGGGCCATACAAAAGATTTCAAATAGTATATTCTTTCCGAAGTACCGTATATGTGTCCGATGATGACTGGTGGAGGGATGAAATGCATTTTTATTATGATATGCGCGTTTATATTTGGCTAAATATATGCACATTATATGGTGTGTATAAATGTTATAGTTGATATACAGGGCTACTCAAAAGAGCTCACCAACGTTACTGAATATGAGCGTAAATTATTTAAACGTGGTTCTTAAATAAGCTATGCATTTTTACGCTGAGCTTCATTCAATTTACTGAGAAATGTTTGCAGAATATAGATAAAAGGATATACAGGGCCACGCAAAGAATTCGGTGCATGGACGCCTATGAATGATAATTTATGGAATGTGATTTCAGTTGTGTTAAAAGTGTGTTAGTTTACAATAAATTTTAGCCTAATGTTGACGTGTAATAAAGGTACAATGTAAACTACAGGGCTGAACAAAAGTATTCGTGTATGTTTCCATCTAATAGTATGAAATGCTGAAAAAGAAATTTCAAGTTACTGGGTATTTTCTTGCTAAGCTAAATTTCCCCATTATATCAACTGACATATGAAATACAGAGCTGCTCAAAAGTACTGGAATACATATTTGAGTATATTTGGCTATACACTATTATTTCCCTAAATAACAAAGTTTTGTTAAAGATTTCATTAAGTGTTGGAAAGTGCTTCATAATCTATGCTTAACGCATGATTTTTCTTACTTGTTGTTAAAATTAGGGAAATCCTACTCAAAACAAAAATATCAATGCATTTGTCATACACGTCAATTTCGGATATTTTAAGTTAAATTTGCTGATCATGATAAAATTTAGACCCCTCACAACGTGTGCAGGTAGCGTGTTGAGAGTTT
Source organism: Maratus speculifer (assembly GCA_964019185.1). Classification (NCBI taxonomy): domain Eukaryota; kingdom Metazoa; phylum Arthropoda; class Arachnida; order Araneae; family Salticidae; genus Maratus; species Maratus speculifer. The sequence goes on along the minus strand of OZ025290.1, from coordinate 145,068,313 downwards.
ACGGATGTTTATGAATGTAATATGTGATAAATTTCCATTTGTTATACCTATTATTTCGATGAACACAGAGATAAATCGAGTAAATGTTGTTTCTTTATAGTGACGATATGAAGATATATCTAGAAATTCAAATATAAAATAAAGAAGCCTAATTTACCATCCGCTATAAACATATTGCCACATTCTTATGAATTTTCAATGCCAGTTTTCAAAGAAATGTCTTCGTTCGAATAATAGGAATACGTGTGTGGGGAAAATTTAAGTGATCCTAACAATGAAGATATTGAGAATGAAGATGACTCCGTTCGAGAAGAATTTGATTAAAGGGAAATGAATCATCGGATACAAAAATTTTGCACTATAAAAATAAAAGCTTCAGAATTATTTTAATCAAGATCGCTGAACAAAATATTGCTTAAAGGGTAAGGTATCCTACTTTCGATCAACAAAAAGTGAATTTGTTCCGAACTTTTGAGTGATGTTGGATTTGTGCACACACCGTGCATTTCCACAGCGTGCATTTTTTAATAAAATAGTTGAGAATTCTAGCATATAAAAAACTCAAAGGCTAGTTTTCATCGATAGCTCAATAAGGGGCTTGAGGGGTCTGCACCTTCACAATGGAAATTTATTTGATCCGTCCCAATACGTCATTCAGTTTATTTTCGCGAAAAATATTGGTATATAAAGACAGCCTTTTTATAGCATTCCCTCATGCACTAATGGATCATCAGAGTTTACATTAAAATGATTACTTTTCTTCTTGGATAGCAACGTTGATATACCAAGTATTCCAGTTTATTTCAATACGTGGGACAGCAGAGCTCATAAAAAGTATTGGTTCTAACAGAGTTGGCCACCAAGACTTAGCATTAAACTGGATGATCCAAATATTTTGCATTAGTCACCTGTCGACTGAACATCATACGCTCACTCGCAAGAAAATTACACATCTTGACTAAAGTAACTTACACGAGAGGCAAATTAAAATTTACATGATTTTATTGTAATATGAAATTTCTGTTCTTAGCTCTGCATGCTTATAAAAAAAACAATAAATGGACATTTTATGAAGGGTTAATTACGGGGATGTGGTAATCGAATATGTTTTTTCCTAATTCTCGTATGTTTTTTTAGATTAAGAAACATCTGCCTTTTTTTATTGTGTAGTTCCGTAGGCAGCTTCTTTTTCTTAGATGGAAATGTATTTTTGCAAAACAACGCTTTCCAAATTAAAAAAAAGAATGAACATTATATTTATTTAAAGAGAAACTTTTACGGGAAGAAACATTAGAAAAGCATAACATATTTATCTTCTTGAGATTGTATGAATAATGAAGAAAGGCAAGACGACAGTTACATTCTTTCGTAATAAACAAAGGCATTAATATTAAGAACTGCTGAAAACGATACAGAAGTAAATTGCTAATTCAATTATGTAACGTTCAAACTGTTGAGCTGATTTATGTAGGTCTTGAGATGTTTGTATAGTATAGAAATGAATTATTTTAAAGATCTTATAGCATGTCATTGTATTATACATGCATTTTAAATACTTTTTTTTTATCCTATTTGAAATGTTTATAAACAGGTTCATTATTCCTTTTGGAAATAACTATTTTTTAACACACTTAAAAAAATTAATTTTCTAATTGCATTCCACTCTAAATGAATACATCCATAAAACATTAAATATAAAGATCCTCTATATGCATAAATTGCTATACATTTCTTTAATAATCAGTGGTTTCGGCGTTTGTTACTTGTAAATTACTATATGTTTGTCAAGCTAAGCTAATTACTGTACTATAACATTACCTAATTACAAAGACCAAACAAAAAAGAACAACAATTTTATTTTAACTTTTTTTCTTATTCATTGAATTTTTTCTGAAGTATGTGTTTCTTAAAGTACTTCAAAATTTTTAATGCCATTATATTTAGCTGTATATATTTTTTTAAATAAAAGCTTAAAATTTAAGGATTGTATACATTTTTAATTGCATTTTATTTTTTATTGATTTGTATTACTTTAAAAATAATACGAAGCGATATTTATAATTAAACTATATTTTGGTATTATATATTTTTTCAACTATGTATTGATTATGAATTTTTCAGTAGACCTTCAAAATATCCTGCTTTTCTACCACTAAGTACTACAAAAAAACTTAATTAAAACAATAACCATGAAAGTGTGACATATTTTTCACTTTTCTATTCTTTAAGACAAGCACAATCGATACTTTCGAGGCCGCCTTTTTTGGACACGGTTAATACATTCTTAAGTGGATTTTAGTGTTTCAGATTATTCAAATGGATGTTAAGCGTCTTAAAATGAGACATCGAAAAAATTAACAAATAATAAATGCATTCGTTTGCATTAAATTAGAGCATAAAGACCTGTATACGATAAAGAACATTTTTTAGACTGCAAAAGTGTCAAAATGTAAAGAAAGATATCACATATTGTTGAAAAAATAAATGGATTCAATTAAAACGATATAATACCAGACACCTTAACTTGTAAACGTGCATTGTTATTTTACGTTTGCAATGTTTTAAATGAATGAAATATTGTATTTTTTTTATATAGATTAGCTATTTAATTGCTAATTTAATAATATCATTTTTTTTAAAAAAAATGAAAAATAATAGTAATAAAATCATTAATTATCTATTCTCCAAAACTAAATTAATTTCATTACGAAACAAATGTAGTTTATAAATTTTTAATATTAGTGTGACTACTAGAAGAATGTTAAATATTAAAATGATACCATCAGTAATCACGAGACTTTAAAAGAATGAAAAAATAAAAGTCTATATAGTTGGAAATACTCACTTAAAATGTCATTGTACCATTACTAACTATGATAAAATAATAAATGCATTGTAAGTATTTTTTTCCTGTTTGAAGTAAAAAATCCTATCAATTTAAAAATAATAACTGCCCGAAGAATAATGTTAATTTTATGTATCTGTCTCATTTTCTTGTTTGCTTTCTATTTCAGTTGGTACTTTTTTCAATTTGTTTCTTACTTTTCTGAGTTTTCTTGCGCTTGAAATGAAATAATTAAAATTATAAAAATATTACAAAAATATTTCCAAATCTCAATAAATAACTAAAATTATAAAAATTTTGCAAAAATATTTCCATATCTTAATAAATAATTGGCATTTTTATTTATAAGAGCTATTCAATTGATTACTATATAACATTCATCTATGGAATTGAAAATATTTTACGCAAAATTTTATTTCAATGAGCAGAAAGTTTAAAAAATACTTATAAGTATATCCAAGAAATTTATAAAAATATGTATTATATTTCATCAATATTCTTAAAATTGTAGAATGGGTCATGAACTTTATATTGTAAAAACGATAACCTTACATTTTAATAATTAAAAATTCTTTGTGAAAATATTGACAACAGCTATCCTTAAAGTTGTTGGAACAAAGATGTGTATGTCAATCATATGCTTCAGCAAACAAAAGCACAGTGCCTCTACCTAAATTTTTTGGGTTAAGTAGGTCGGAGATCTATTTTAAAATAATTTATATTTATTGAATTAAAATTTAAAGATTGTTAGCCATATTATTTTCAAAAAGAAATACACGATAAAGAATTTTATGTATTTTTTTAATGTAAAACATTTAAACTTTATTAAAAAACTGGGGTAATATTAAAATCGATAAAACTCAAAAAATTATTTATAGAATTTGTTTTTTTATATGTGAATAAGCAGCAATATCTGCATTTTAATTTTGATTCAGCATTCTCTTAAATACTAAATTAAATAAAAATTACAAATTTTTAAATAAAAATATGAAAAATGGGATTTTTTATATTTATATTTTAAAAATTGAAACTTTTTTTCCCTTTTAAATTTCTTGAATCAAAATTAAGGTAAAATAATCGAAAAAACAATTGTTCCAAGTTTGAAGGCTTTAACTTTAACGGTTCTTAAGTTATAATAATTTAAATCTGAGAAATTGTGATAAAACCAACCATGAAGACAAACGCATTTTGACACGCAAGTCACTTCATGTTATTGCTTGAAAGGTTGATTTTGAAAACAAATCAAAGATAAAAAAATAATATTTACTTTTCTAATTAAGATAGAAACATGATTTAAACGTCGTTTTAAGCATAAAAAGACGTTAAAAGACTTTAAATTCCATGAAATGTTTATGGAATAATTTGTTTTAGAAAATTTTAAGATTTTTGTGCCCCGGATACCCTTAAATAAAGGACAGATACAATACCTTGGTTACAGATGTTCAAGCAAAAATTACATATTTTAAAAACTTGTGTAAAAAATATTCTGTTCTTCACTAGAAACCACCTCTCTTTCCTGTGCAAAGTAAATAGAAAAAAAAATAATTTTAAATTATGGTTAGGTGCTAGTTTCAATGCGTTTTATTTAGGAACATGTGTATGGTTCCAGGTCACGGAATTAATGTTTAATGATATCAAAATTAATTTTTTTAAAGAAAGTGTTTATAATTATGATTTTATGCAAAGAATCAAAGTTGTTTGTTTGGCCTCCATTTTTATTTGGAAATCATGAGTTGACACTAGATATAAAGAAATAGCATTTAATGCTTTATTTAATTAAACATATTTAGTGATCACGTATTTGCAAAAAAAAAAAAGACCCTGAGAAGCACCCTTTTTTAATACTAGCAATAACTTCTGGAACTGCCCTTACAGATCGGCTCTCATCAGCTTTATCCGATAGTTTTATTTCCTTTTACTGTGCCTATAACTTTTTTTAGCTTCTTTTTCAATCATTAAATGACATTTTTGCCGCTTTATTAGTTTAAGCTTTGTAAAATTACTTACAAGTAAATTCATTTAATACTAACTTTTTTCATAAATTAATTTTTGTACTACATTTTTATTCTAATAAAATCTTGTTAGTTTTTATACTACAGTTGTTTCGTCTAGTTGAAAAAAGCCAAACACCTCACAATTGAAAAAATGTTTTTTTCCCTTTTTTTCGTTCTAAATAAATTTTTCTACCATTTTAAACAATAAACCGTGTCAAAACATGTAAATTTGCATTTTTATATGCGTTTGAAAATTATGATGTAGTGCAAATCCGGCCAAATCCTTCAGTTTGTAAGTTTCAAAACTGGCCATCTCCATACCCGCTTGATGGCGCTTCTGCACCTCATTACAGTAGCTTGTTTATGAGACTAACCGTTATTTTGTTTTGTCTGTGCTACTCTGTCTTGGTGCATACAAAGTTTCTAATATTTTAATTTCGTTATTTTCTCCAACTATGGAAATGTTTGTGAAAAAAGTGTCTCAGAATCAATTAGAAAGAAAATAAAATGACCCTACAAACTTTCTGCCTTTAAAATGGATCCTTTTCTTTTGCTGAATTCCTTATTCTGTGTGATACTCTATTATAGCCTCTTGATTTTTTTTTTTTTACTTCGTCTGAGTAATAATTCTGAAAAATTAAAATGTTTTTTAAATCCCTTTTCAAAGTGCAACGATTTTTTTTTGCATCTATTTTAAACGAAAGTGAAATTTTCGTTCTTTTTACCAGTTTAAAACGTAACCATCTAAACAAAGCTTCAAACATTTTTTTTCCGTTAGTGGTCAATTCTAAATTACGTACAGTACTAAACTCACTAATTGCCTGCGATTTTACTGACATTAATTACAGGTAAGATCTCGTTTGCATTTTTTTTTTTTTTTTTGAACAAAGCAGAGGATTGTTCCTGGAATTTGAACAAGAGTTCTCTTTTTTTATTAAGCCTTATATTCTTATTCTATTTATTTATTTTTTATTTTTATTTATTTATTTATTTATTTTGAAACGCTCGTAAATGAGCATTATCTTGTCACTGAGGTGCATAAATGAATTAGAATTATCTTTATTTTTTTAGATTTCTGGCCAGGACCTTGCTAAAAACGCCCTTAAGCAAAAAAAAAAAAAAAAAAAAAAAAAAAAAAAAAAAAACCCACGGAAAAAATAGAACGGGCATAAGTAAGAGATCACTGCATTTAATCATTCTAGCTCTATAGATTATCCTATACATTTTTTTAACCACTTTTAAGATACCGTAATTTTAAAGCTTTTTTTACTGCTGCATATTTTTTAATTTCAAATTTTTTAAACTGTACATTTAAATATTAAAGTAACACACATGTAAAATTTGAAGCTTCTAAGCGTTGCAGTGTCAAACATATTATTTATAAAAAAAAGTTTTCTGATTATTTTACCATTTCAAATTTCTAACTTCGTTGTAAGCGTCCATAACTAATATTTACGTACTAAAAATAACTAGCTCCTCAATTTTGTCTCCTGAATCCATTAAGAATTCTTGTACAGACATAAATTTTAGTCTATGTTTGAACACATATGTCTCCTAATATTTAATCACCAATATTTTTTTTTATATCGGATACGTAGATCTAGATGTTACTCCTAGAAACAAACACAAAATTGTTGATCCTTACAATATCAGAAAATATTTAATATACCTACAAAATTCATAATGAGTAATTATTTGTAATTTGAAAAAATAAAATAAAACTAATTCAGTTTATATTTACTAAATTTAATTTGTTACACACTTTAATTAATAATTATATATATAGATGTTACGTGGCACAAACGTACTTTCAACCGATCGAATATTAATTAAAGCAATCGTTACAAAGTCAATGTGATTTTCCAACATTTAATTGACAAAAATGTAGCTACATTTTTCAAAATGTACGATGAAACTTTTCGTAATTATTACTATTCCATAAAACTGTGTTTACACTGATTATCTGTATTTACTCCATCGCAGATAATAGTTTTGAATGTAAACGTTAGATAAATACAATTAATTAATCTTATTATTTAGGCACACATAACGTAAATGGAAATTATATTGATATAATTTCACTAAACGTAAATACTGCACTTGTTTCTTTGATGTATAAACATTATAAAATTATTAATACACATCGCATTTATTTATAAACATTTAGATGAAGATAGTATTAACAGTCATTTTATATTCATCGTAAATATCTTGCTATAGGAAAACTTTTGATTATAGATTTAGTTACTTTTTTTTATTCATTTAGCACTTACATTTCTAAGTTACTTTTGTACTATAAACAATTTTTTTATGGAAATTGCTTATTTGAAATTATCATTAATTTATGTTACTGTTAAATATTACAATAAATTAAATCATTCCAGTCAATTGCCTTTATCCATTTATGTTTTTCTTTAAATAATTTAAACAACTATCTACAAATTTCGGAAAGTAATATTACATACATATTAAAATTTTTATTCATATATTAGAATTTTTTGTAAATAAACATTCTGATTTTTTGTACGTTATAATTATGTTAAATGAAAAAAATTTATACATAAATTCTAAAAGTGATAACATGGAATATAATGATTTAAAATTTTTTAACATTAAACTATATTTGTATAGAAAATGGTAATATGAATTTGCTAATCAGATATACATAATATATAACGAGTTTTATAAATGATATATTTTATATATTTAATTAAATGATGTATGTTTCTACAGTTCATATTTCTTAAATTTTGCAAATATATAGATTATTTTTTAAGTTCCGATCTTCATCATATAGCCGATAATGTATACGATGCCAGTAAGTCTGTATATTATTAGGTTTTTAAGGCTTTACTTTTACTATTAACCTGGCGTTACTCGCGCTAATCGTACGTACGCATGTACTCACGCCGGGCCTGCAAGGCTCGTTTACGGATTTATATGTCACGCAGGGCATTAAAAACCATATTAAGCATTAACTAACAACATAATTTAAGACACTGTTTAGAGTAGTAATTTTAATTAGTATAAGTATAGAATCATTAAAAAAATCTTACCAAATTTTATGTACAATTGATATAAGTAAAAATAGAATGTTCATCACAGACATTTTTTTGCATTTTATACAACTTATTTTAGATTTTCGGTCGTTTGAACTTGGGCAAATATAGCACTTTTTCTCTCAGCAACTTTCTGTTTTTTAGTAGGAGGGCATTGGGAAGCTAGTTTTTCTTGCAAATGTCGAGGTAGACATGTTACAGTGCTTCTTTTCGCTCTGTGCCCGTTCAGCAAATCCGTTGCAAGAGCTCTCAAAAAATGACTACGCTTCTTGTGCTCTAAGGATGGATGTTTTGAGCGTTGATTGCAGCAGTATTCAAGATTGTATAGAATAAAACCATCGGCCACCTGTTTCTGATTCTTGCAGTTGAATACGCTGCTGACATTTGGTCCACCACATCAACAGCTCCTTTCGTCAAATTATAAAACGTTATTATCTCAGGTTTTTTTACCTCACCTGTTATTTGGTCAATAGCGTCGTCATTATGCATTGTGGATAAGAAGTTAACAAATTTGTTTTTTTAAGGAGCATACGACACTAAAGTCATGTCTTTCTGGAATGCAAACAAGGATGAATGCACCTTGCGATTTTTATTGTTCACAAACTCTTTCGGTATTTCTCTCTTGTTCTTCCTTATGGTGCCCACTAGCGTAATGTTTTTCTGAAGAAGATATTTTGCAAGTTCATAACTAGTATACCAGTTGTCGACTCTTACATTTCTCCCAGAATTTAAGTTTTCTGTTAACCTTTTCACGACTTTACCTGATGAGTTATTTACATGATACGGACCTCGGGGCTGAGTACCTGTATAAACTTCTAACTTGCATGTATAGAAAGTTCTTGCATCAACAAGAGCGAAAATCTTTATCTCATACCTAGCTGGATTTTCCTTCATGCATTGACGAAATGAACAACGTCTTCTAAATGGTCCGAGTTTTTCATCACTTGTAACATAGGATCCAGGTATGTACAACGCCTGACATTAATGCACAAATGAATCAAAAACATACCTTATTGGGGCAAGTTTGTTTACTTTTTTCTCATTTGCCTATCTCTAACATCATCAAATCTTATACATCATATAAGAAATAAGAAACGATTATGGGATATGGTCCTATGAAATATTTCGAGTCCCATTTAATCAGTGCGCCATAAATCGCTTACGTTCACATGAGATGATTTATGTATACCACATAAATACAGTAATCGAATAAAGGCTTTGATTTCAAAGAGTTCCGATTTATTGGCATCGCGTTCCCTCTGAAAATTGCCACTGATAGTGTCAGTATATATATTTGTACAGGGATGACAATCGTATTCATGATGTTTTCATCCAATAATAAATTCCATGACTCAATAGGGGAAGTTACGTCTTTTGCCTCTCCAATATTTCCAGGTAATTTTGAAATAATACTTCGTGCTAAAGTTCGAAAATTTTGTCGAAATTTTGTATTTTTCCAAATCGTCTTTCCATCTTTTCCAGAAAAACAATCATCTAGAATTAGATACAACAGCATCCTCTTCATGAGACTCGATTTCTTCTTCCGACGATGTATCATGCTCACTAAACATTTCATCGCAATCAGAAAATGCATCATTTTCTTCGATAGATTCCTCATTTGTCGATACTTCTTCTAACAATGTGCGTAATCGTTCCATTTCTTCATCATACGTTAATTTGCGAGCCATATTGTGATCCGAAGTCGATGCACTTCAAACTCGAAATGAGAGACACATTTACTCGCGTCGGAGGAAAATTAAGTTTTCCTCCGAACGGAATAAAACAAAATTCCGAAAACACTTCCTTTGTGTCGAAGGTCACAATGAACTCAGCTAGACTGTGTGCGTCCCATTTCAGCATTTACAGAGCTTGTTTTTTAAGGCTCGGGCTTGTTCGGTCCTCGGAAGCCCCGCGCGAGTAAAGCCGGGTTAAACGTTTTAGCATACAATATTTTTTTTATGCTGATAAACTACTTTTATTATAAATTTTATATTTAAGCTAGTTTAAGTATGTTAGGTTTCAAATTCTTAAAATTTTGGAGTTGTAAAAAAGTTTTCATCTCGAAGCTGCCGATGGAATGTGCTAAAATATAAACTGTATCGTAGTCGTCCAGATAACGGATGGAGGTAAATTTACCTCCACATCGACTTATATCTTTGCCTGAAACAATCGCCTACCAAAAAAAAAAAAAAAAAAAAGTTAAATATTGATAATAACACAGACGGAATAATGCGGTCTAGAAAGGACAGTAAACTCACATAATGTGATTTTGCACCATTTTTATTGTGCTAACCTGTTTTTCCATTGTGACTTCCTAATGACGCCAAATACTCAGCTTGTGCTGAAAAGTAATATACCAAAGCAAAAATTTGAATGCATACACTATATGACCACAGGTGACTGATAACTTGCAATTTTCAACGTTTAGTTTAATATTAACAAAATGAAGCAAAAAAGATGAGGAACTGTATCCAAATGTATAGTATGATGTATCCAAGTGTATCTAAATGTTTAGTACGTGCAATATTGTGTATACTTCATTGATACTAATCAATGGATATATGAATACAGTCCTTTATAATTTTGCTTCATTTTGGGAATAACAGATTTTGAATTTATTCTATCGATGATCCTTTTTAGGATTTTCAAGCTAGATTTTTGAGACCATCTCAAAAGTTGCCGTATAGATTTAGTTTAAAATTATATTTTTATTGAATTCACGCTTGCGCAGTGAGACATTATTTAGTAAATCTGCTCAGTTTAAAACCATTTTTTCTTATTATTTTTTTAATTCTGATTTATGTACAATGCTATTTGCCATAATTTCTGAAAATAATATTCTTTTTTAATATCATGATCTCTGCAAATTATAAGCAAAAAACGTGACAAAATTTGGGCCTGTTTTTATATCAACCTTAATGTCTATATCTGCATGCATTGGTCTGCAACAGATCTGCAACATACGGTGATACAAAGGGTTAAATTATGACTTAAATGAAATATTAAACTTAAAACTATTAAATTAATTTTCTTGAACTCTACTTAAAAAATTTCTCTTGAAAAGTAATTGTTCGACTGCATTTAACTCAAAATTATTATTATTATTATTATTACTATTATTATTATTACTATTATTATTATTATTATTATTATTATTATTATTATTATTATTATTATTATTATTATTAACGATGGAAATTGGATCTCAGAAAAGTGTAATTTTTATTGAATAATTATTTTTTCTATGCTGATAACAGATAAAAAACAGTAAGTTTTTTTATTGCTTAAATGACCGCCTTTTCTGCAACATATGCTTTAAAAATTAATATCAAATTCAAGAAGATGGATTATTTTTTTAGTTGCTTTAACTGGATAAAAACGTTCACCAGCTTGGAAGTTCGAGGCCTGTAGTTTGAGGTTCCCAACGTCTCATAAGGAGTATTATTATTATTATTATTATTATTATTATTATTATTATTATTATTATTATTATTATTATTATTATTATTATTATTATTATTATTTATTCTATATATTACTATTATATATAATTATTATTATATCACTTAGCTTGAGTGAACACTGTAAAAATTAATGTGGATATTAGGCGATACACATTTAATCTCTAAAGGAAATTAGATTTTCTACAATAGTATTAAAACTTTGCGATTTAAAAAAATATTTTCGAGTATTCTAGTGTCTCAGTTAAGCGAGATGTATGAAAAATTCCGGAAAATTGAAATTACGAAAGTTTGGATGACATTTTTTCGAAAAAGGACGGGAAATTTAAAATTATTATACAATAGGGCATTAACAATTCCTTTAATAAAAAAGAAGAGACTATCCACAAACAGTAACTTCATTATTATAATATAGAAAAAGAAATGTAGTGTATCTCATTGTTTTGCAAAGAATTAAATGGTAATTGTCCAATTTTTTATTTATTTATTTACTCTTCGACTAATTATGCTTCTCAAATTTCTCAAAAAAATTCCTTTCAAAATATGTCTTTTTATCTTCTGATTACAAGCAATTAGGATAATGCATGAGTGATTACTAATGTGTTACCTGATTTAATTTTACATGAGTTACTTTCAGGAGTAGTAATTATGATCACTTTGTGTAATTTCACTATTGTCATTTTTTCACGTTTTTTCTATTTGAGAAAGTGATATTTTAGAAAGTTCTCTTTCAAGTTTAAATTCTCATAGCGGTTTTTATTTATTTATTTATTTAAAAAGTTGGTTATAATTATCTTATTAAAATATCACAATCTTAAAAGTTTGTGGTAAATATGGCCACGAGTAGGGAAATTATGACAATACTTTCTCTTTATACTTCCCTATACTTATTTGTCTGAGGGTAATTTTGATCATTAGAACCTCAACAGACAAAGCCATTTATGAAAAACTTTGGTTGACTTTATATCAAATTGCTATTAGGATAATAAAAATGCTTCATCAAGAATATCTAAAATGAAAAATACATTGTAAGATAAATATCTAAGCATGAAACAAAATTTTACCGTACACAATTTTCTGCAATATGGCAGTGTACTTAATTATTCTCTGGTTCTACCTACCCCACTTAACCCTCTGGATCCCAAAACGCCCGAGACCGCCCGAGATATTTTAATTCGTATAATTCAGTTCCCACCAGAAAATTAAACCAACAATATTTGCTTTAATCAATACCAGAACATTCCGTATTTAAATAGAACGAAATTAGCCATTGAATTTTTCTGGTGTGAAATAAACTACATAATTTCTAGAACGTGTTCTAGCATGGGAATTAAAGGGTTAAACTCTAGATAGTTTTCTTCTACAAATTTAGAACATTATTTTAAATACTTCGTTTTCCTAGAAGTACAAGCAACACGCGACACAACATAAACGTTTCTTAACAATTCATAATATTGCAATTTCTAATCTTTCTTAATTCACTGTTGCACTGCTTTTTCGCACAAATTGTAGGAAAACAGTTTAAATTTCTCAATTTTTTAAGGAATTCTTTCTGCAAATTCGTAGTATCGTCGTCTTCTTAAAAAATGTTATTCTCTTCATCCGTTAAAATTGACTTCCATGACTTCCATGATAGTTCACACTTATTTAGATATTACCGATTTCGCCTTACTTAAGAATTGCAAACAAATCAAGTCTTTTACACTTCCGGTTCATACGCAACCCCCTTTCCCGGTTTTTCGATAATCCATTGTTATATAATTTAAAATTTTAATATCAGTACGCAAACATAAAAATACGTAAAGATGTAAATAACATCAAATTTATAACAGTTTTCCAATACAATATTTATGTATATGTTAACCATTTAAACTTTCATTAACAGCCATTTTCATGCAAAATTAAAAAATACACTAATTAATGATGTTTCATTATTTACAAAAAACGCCTGCAAGCAACCCCGTTATATAATACACACAGCAATGTTTATCAAAAATTATTTTTGTCGATATTTTGATTGTGAATAACTTTATACAATAGTTTAGTCAATGAATCAAGATTAGTGTCGTCTAATCAATAGATAGTTAGTTACTAATTTTTACTATTTCTTAAATTTTATAGAAAGTAATTATAAGATGGGCAGGCAATTTCATTTCATGGATATAAAATTATTTAATAATAAATCTAATAATTGTTCCATATTAAACATATATTTACTGATTTTCTTCTAACATAAAATATTTTTAAAAGAAATTTTAAGAAGTAATTTGTTAAGATTATCTTAAAATGTAAATATATTTTTTTCCTTTATTCAAAGTATTTTTTTACATCCAACTAAAACAATAGAAAAATGCACATTAAAATTATTTATTTCTCATGGTTTAAATGAAGTATATTTCTATGTTGTAAATGTATAATTTATTTTTTTTAAACACTTTAATATTTTTCATTTTGAGAAATGATGCATTATTCGCAAAACGCACGGTTTTTATTTGTTGAAACACAAGTGTTCTTACATATATATACAAATTATTTTTTTTATCTGCGCATGCATTGTAAGGTCACACACAGATATGTATATTCGAAAAATTGTATATTAAAACTAAAAGAGAAAAAAATGAAAATTAACCATTTAGAAAATTAGAAAAAAAAAACACTTTGAACAAGAAGCAGTGCTTATTATTATCTTCAAACTGAAAAAATCCCAACCATATATATTATCCAAGGAACACTATTTTTTTCACAGTTTTTTTTTTCTTTTCTTTTTTTTCATAATGAATTGATCGTCATATGACAGTCTATAAAAAAATGCTAAATATGCTTTTATAATTCTGATTTACTTTTTATCTCCGTATTTCGTTTAATCTGTATTCAACTGTAATGTTAACATAATTCATTAAGTATTATTTTTATTAATACGAATTTTTTTTAATACATTATCTACCCATTGCAGATCGATGAACCGATAATTTTCTCGATTATTTTTCAAAAATACAAAGTTTGAAAGAAAAATATTTCTTTTTTCATCCACAAGGTAAAAGAACAGTTTTCTTTAATGATACTTAAGAAACAATAAATTCTTTAATGAAATACCTCAAAGCATTGTGATTGATAACATTTTAATTTTCTCAAACAGTTTTCATCTTTGCTTTGATGAAACATTCAAATCAATATCAAAAAGAATCTGAATAATTTCCAAAGTATGCTATTAAAGCTTATGATTAAAAGTTAAACACAAAAGTTAATAAATTTAGCAAAAAAATTATAACGAGGTTTAGATTTATAATCAAGTAATACTTAACCTAACTCCAGTAAATATTTTATCACTTCAATATAAACAAGTAAATCAAAAATGATTTCTAATAACAGCTTCCACTTGCAAAGTTTTTTTTTTCATAAAACACTTTTATAGCACCTTTTTTTAAATTTTAATGCAGTCTAACACATTTTTTATTGTTTTAATTTTTTGTATTTCTAAAAAAATATTTATATCATTTCATTTGTAAAAAAAAAAAAAATAAACATAAGATAATATCTTAAAAGCATCATATTTCTAAGAAATACGTTTTCGTATTAAAGACACACACACACACACACTCACAAAAAAAAAAAAAAAAAAAAAGTTCGATTCAAAGGAACTCATTTAATTACTGTTTGACTCACTATTGACTATGACGTGACTTTCATGTACAAATACTATAAGTCATATTTTAAATATTACAGATTTTGCTGCATTTCAAAACGTATCCTTTTTAATCTCTTCATGCAAATTTTTCGATAATCATTATATTAAAACAAATTTCTTTTTGTCATCTGCTCTGGATCACGGATTGAATTAATTCGAACCATTATTATTCTTTTTTAATTTGGAAGCTGCACATTCGTACATAACTATACACTAATTATTTTTTGGATAATTTTATTTTGCTATTTCTCTATTAATGTTATATCTCATGTCAAAATTAGTTAATTCAGAGTACAATGGGAACGAAAAAACTTGTGTGTTAACATAAACAATAATGTTACAATATTTAACATGCAAAATAACCATGGAAATAATGAAAGAAAAAAAGACAAACAGGAGCTTTTAAAGCACATTATACATTGGAAAATGAAATAAAAAAATAGCCATAATTCAATCGAAAATAAGAAAGAACTATAAACATAAGATAAGGATAACATCTGAGTCAAAATTCTGTGTCTGCATATTTGTAGTTGATTATACACTATTATTTTTATTTTTTTGAGAATTCCATTTTACTGTTTTACTTCATTATCATTTTTTATTAATATTATCTCTCTTGCCAAAATCAGTTAATTCAAAGTACAGTAAGAGCGAAAAACTTCTGCGTTATCACCTTCAACACAGTGGAAATGACAAAAAAAAGTGACAAGCAGGAGCTTTTAAAGCACTTAGGGAATCGGAACATCAAATTATTGAAGAAAAGACCTATAAACATAAGGTAAGGAAAACTTGTGAGACAAAACAAAGACTAATGATTGAAAATCCAAAATAACTAATCAGATGTGGCAATCACAAAATTTTCTTCTTTCTCATATATGTTAATACTTCAAAATTCGCTATGGCAGTGCCAAAATTGAATGGCAATCTATGCACATCATGCGGTTTCTAAATATGTGAAAATCTCTGCATTAGTTCTTGAACTATGCCCAACTCTCATTTCATGTAAATTCTGCAAAATAAAGCATATCAGCACCACATGTTGAGTGATGAACTCTATAACCTAATGAGCAAAAACTTGTATTAACGGTTAACTGAATCCTAAATTGGATGAATATTCGTGCGTTAGTTCTTGAGACAGACACTTTGCATAAATCGCACAAAATGTAGTATAGCAGTGTCTCCTGTAGAGTGACTAGCACCAAAAATGGAAACTACACTAAGTGATATCAAAGTTTAACAGAATTTGAAGTTTGACAGAAATCCGTGAATTATTTTTAAAGATATTACAGAAATCGCACAAAAACAACGCCATCCGTTGACGCATTAACACCAAATTATAAAAAACTTTAATTCATATCAAGGATTAATTGAATCTGAAGATTGCTGAAAATCTGCTTATTAATTCTTGAGTTAAAAGTATTGCGGAAATCATACAAAATGTGAAAAGAAGCGCCACCTGCCATAATTAAATAAATCTCAAATTTGATAAAACTCCGTCTTTAGTTTTTGGGATACAGCTACTAAATAAATCGCAAAAAAGGAAAAAAAAAATACAGCATAGCAGTGACATTTGTTCAACGATTTTCACCAAATTGTAAAAAACATCAACTCATGTGAAGTAATAACTTAATCTGGAGTTTGATAAAATCGGTACAACAATGTTTGACATAGAGTTGAAGAAATCGAAGAAAATGCAGCATAGCAGTGCACCTGTTGAGTGATTTACACCAAAATGTAAAAAAAAAAGAAACATCAATTCATATCACGGATTAAATGAATCTAAATTTGATAAAAATCAGTGCATTAATTCTTGAGATAGTAATTCGCGGAAATCGCAAAAAATGCAGCATAATACCACGACTTGTTCAGCGATTTACATCCAGTAGTAAGAAATACTAATTCATGTCAAAGACTATTTAAATCTAAAATTTGAATTTAAAAAAAACCGTCAAAAATGCTCAATAGCGCGCGTCACCTGCACTCAGCAAACAACTGAAACTAATGAGTAGCAATTATATTAGGGAATAATTAATACAAATTTTTATTAAATCGCGTCCATTAGTTCTTGAGATAGAATGCCCACGAAATTTTATTTATGTATTTACATACACACACAGAGACGGAGAGACAGAAAGTATAAATATTTCACATGTTCTGTCATTATGTGAAACACAATAAAATGAACAATCTTGTATTTACACATTCATTTAAGCTTTGCTGTATAAAATTTCACGTAATTGTGATCCTCACATATTATTTTATCAAAATTAAACAGAAACAAAAACAGACTATTATACAAGGACAAAATGGTCCACTTAATGAAACGTAAAAAGCAACAGCTCCTAAAACTTGCTACCTAAATATTAAATGCTTAAATTTATCAGAAAATAATTATATTATTACACCATATAAGAGGAATAATTTCATATGATAGAACTTTAAGAAAGTCTAACTGAAAATTATGGACAGATAATTTCACAAAAAATGAGAAGAAAGTAAATCTACGCCCTTTCCATACATGTTTTGCTTAAATTTAAAATATGCGGAGGGAATCAGTTAATATGTTGTGTTTAAAAGATTTGCAACAAGAGCATATTATAATCTTCATTTCATTGATGAAATAAGGCTATTAGTAATATCAGGATAATTATTATTTTTATTATTTTTTAAGTTTTAAATCCAATAAATGTATCTTAAGATTTGTTTAGTATTATTACCACACCTTAAGATTTTTTTAGCATTTTTACTACACATATTCTCACGTTAGCATTGCAATTTCGAAAATTAAGACATGTGAAAACGAAAACTAACAACAGAAGATTTAAAATTTATTTTGTTATAATACAAAAACCTAATTTCCAAATGGCTTAAAATTTCATTTCTATGCATTGTCTTAACCGAAAATTTAAAATATTTTACAATAAATGGGTGTTGCAGACAACAGAAACAAATGTTTAGTTGGTTTTGACTTTTAAGCAATTTTTTTATATATCAGTTTGAAAAAAAAACTTCATTTTCAATTGCTTCGTAGTAATTACGTTTGCAATTTTTAGTTGCGAAGAGTTTTCGAGTACTTTTCCTAGGAAAATGATAACAAGCTCCAACAGTTCTTTGTAATCGTCAGTTGGTTAAAAATCATTAGGTTTAGTTTGTGCAAACGCTATGATTTCTGATGCAGTTTCTGTTGTTTTTTCATTGATAAAATTGATTGGATGTCATGATCAATAGAGTTCCACGAAGTTTTAAATCGTTTAAATAAGAGTATGTCTGGTCCGTTTGGAACTCCGAGTGACTTAACAACTGTCTCCATCTTAATCTCCGGGATGTTATGACAAGAAGCAACCAAAGCTGAAACTGTTATATACAGGAAGATTTACGGGAAGACATGTTAAAAAAGCTAAACTTATTTATCTTCTTGTTTTTCATTGATAAAATTGATTGGAAGTCTGAAATATGTCATGATCAATAGAGTTAAACGCTGTTATCTGAAAGTGTTGATAAATTACGAATCATTATTTCAGGTAAAAATATTGACCAATCACTTGCTGTTCCAAAACTTCAGTCAGGAACAGAAGATAAATATGAATAACGAAGAAAGACAAGATGACAGTTACTTTATTTCGTAATAAACAAATTCATTAATATTATAATTTGCGGAAAACGATACAGAAGTAAATTGCTGATTCAATCGTGTAGCTTTCAAGCTGTTGAGCTGATTTATGTAGGTTTAGAGATGTTTGTATAATACCGAAATGTATTTATTTGAAAATTTTTACAGCACGTCATTTTAGAATACATGCATTTTAAAATCGTTGTTATCGTAATTTTTCTTTGTTTAAGAAACATGTGTCTTCTTTTATGCTGTAGTTCGTAGTTACAGTGAATAATTTACATATCTTTCTTTTAGTTGTAAATGTACCATTGCCACATAATGCTTTTAGAATTAGAGTAAAAGAAGGAATGTTGTATTTGTGTAAAGGGGATGCCATTTACGGGAATGCAAGTTAGAAAAGCTCAACTTAATTATCTCCTTAAGATAATAAAAATAATGTAGAAAGATAAGATGAAAGTTACTTTCTCTCGCAATATGCAAAGGAATTAATATGAAGAATTGCAAAAAATGATATAAAAGTAAATTGCTAACACAGTTATGTAACTTTCAAACTCTTGAGCTGATTTATGTAGGTTTTGAGGTGGTTATATGTTATAGAAATGGATTTATTTGAAAGTTCTTACAGAATGTTATTTTTAAATGCATGCATTTTAAAATCGATATTATCGTGATTTTTCTTAATCTAGGAAATATCTGTCTTTCTTTACGGTGTAGTTTCGTAGTTATAGTTAATATTCTTACGTATCTTTCTCATATGATAGTTGTATTTGTAACATTGCAACATAATGCTTTTAGAATTAAAGAAAATGAATGAACATTATATTTATTTAAAGATAATATTTTTACAAAAAGACACATTAAAAAAGCATAACGTATTTGTCCCGTGAGATCATATAAATAATGAAAAAAGGCAAGATGACAGTTAATAATAAATAATAATCGTAATAAACAAAGACATTAATATTAAGAATTGTAGAAAATGATACAGGAGTAAATTGCAATTTCAATTATGTAACGTTCAAACTGTTGAGCTTATTTATGAACGTCTTGATGTGTTTATATTTTATAGAAATGGATTTATTTTAAGGTACTTACAGCATGTAATTTTAAAATACATGCATTTTAAAATGGTTATTTTAACTTTTCTTAGTTTAACAAAAATATGTCTTTTTTTACGGAGTAGTTTCGTAGTTACAGTGAACATTCTTACACATATTTCTCTTAGTTGTAAATGTGCATTGCAACATAATGCTTTTAGGATTAAAGTAAAAAGAATAAACATTATATTTAATTAAAAAGAAACTTTTACAGGAAGACACATTAGAAAAGCATAACACATTTATTCCAGTGAGATCATATAAATAATGAAGAAAGGCAAGATGACAGTTACTTTCTTACGTAATAAACAAAGACATTAATATTAAGAATTGCAGAAAATGATACAGGAGTAAATTGCTAATTCAATTATATACCTTTTAAACTGTTCAGCTTATTTATGAAGGTCTTGAAGTGTTTATGGTTTATAGGAATGGATTTATTTGAAAGTACTTACCATTTTAATATACATGCATTTTAAAATAGTTATAGACATTTCTTAGTTTAAGAAACATATGTTTTTTTTACGGAGTAGTTTTGTAGTTATAGTGAACATTCTTACATATGTTTCTCTTAGTTGTAAATGTGCATTGCAACATAATGCTTTTAGAATTAAATAAAAGAATGAACAATAATTTTATTTACAGATAAACTTTTACAGGAAGACACATTAGAAAATTATAACATATTTATCTTCTTGAGATCATCTGAATAATGAAGAAAGATAAGATGACATTTTCTTCTTTTGCGTAAACAAAGGTATTAATATTATGAAATGCAGAAAATGATTCAAAAGTAAATTGCTAATTAAATTATGTAACGTTCAAATTGTTGAGCTTATTTCTATAGATCTTTAGATGTTTGATTATTATACAAATGAATTCGTTTGAAAGTTCTTACAGTATGTCATTTTAAAATGTATGCTTTTAAATATTTTTCCTATTTTATAGGAAATGTTTATAAATATTATTATTATTTTGGAAATAATTTATTTTACTTAAGAGACTTAAAAAACAACATTCTAATTGTATTCTTGTCTAAATAGATGTATCCGTAATATATCAAATATATATATTTTTTTTCTATATGCATAAAATGTTATATATAATCTTTAATATTTAGTGGCTGTGACTTTGGTCACTTATAAACTACTACGCTTTTATCAAAATAAGCTACTTAAATTCATGCTCTTTATTTGTAACAAGAAATAAACTATTTTGTGTGTTTCAAAATTATTTACATTTTAAAAATGTGCAACATTTTTTTATCTTTTATGTCTTTAAGTTGTTAAAAATGTAAAGTGAAATGTAAGTAGTTAAAAATGTAAATCAGAAATAAATTTAATTTTGGATATTTATGTATTTGTATTTCCTGTACAACTTCACATATGAAGCCTATAAAAATTTACTTTTACAACTTATTTTATTAATTTCTAAAATAAAAAAATGGATACTTTATGTATAAAAATAAATGGACATTTTATGGAATGTCAGGTAACTTGGGCGCGGTATTTGAATATGTTTGCTCATGATTATAGTACTCTTTCTTAAATTAAAAAACTTTTTTTTACGTTTTAGTTTTGTCGTTAGAGTTAATAATTTACATATTTTTTTTATAGTTGGAAATTTACCTTTTGAACATAATACTTTTAGTAATAAAGTTAAAAAAAATGAACATTATTTTTATTTAAAGGGAAACTTTTACGGGAAGACACGATAGAAAAGCAAAACAAATATATCTTCTTGAAATCATCTTAATAATTAAGAAAGACAAGATGACTGACTTTCTTTCGTAATAAACAAAGGCAATATTAAGAATTAATATTATGAATTGTGGAAAACCATAGGGATATAAATCGCTTATTCAATTATGAAACTTTCATACTGTTGATCTGATTTATGTATAGGTCTTGAGATATTTATATAGTACCGAAAAGAATTTATTTGAAGGTTCTTACGGAGTGTCATTTTAAAATACATTCATTTTAAAATCGTTATTATTGTATTTTTTCTCAGTTTAAGAAATATCAGTCTTTTTTTACGATGTAATTCCATAGTTACAGTTAATAATTTGCATATATTTTTTTAGTTCTAAATGTACCACTGCAACATAATGTTTTTTAGAATTAAAGTAAAAAGAATGAACATTATCTTTATTTAAAGAAAAACTTTTACGGGAAGATACATTAGAAAAAGAAAACTTATTTATATTCTCGAAATCATCTGAAGAAAAACAAGATGACAATGACTTCCTTTTGTAACAAACAAAGGCATTAATATTAAGAATTGCGGAAAACGATACAAATGTAAATTGCTTATTCAATCATGTACCTTTTAAACTGTTGAGCGGATTCATGTAGGTCTTCAGGTGTTTGTATATAACAGAAATGAACTTATTTGAAAGTTCTTAAAGAGTATCATTTTTAAATGAGTGTATTTTAAGTATTGTATTTATTTTTAAGTATTTATCCTATTTTATTTGAAATGTTTATAAATGAATTTATTGCTCTTTTGGAACTAAATTAATATATTTAACAGACTTAAAAAAACACCATTCTAATTGCATTCCAAGCTAAATAGATGTATCCGTAATACATTAAATCTGAAATTTTTCTATATTAATAAATTTTTATATATGTATATATATATATGTAACAAAAAATAATTCATTTTGTGTGCCTCAGAATTGTTTACACTTTAAAAGTGTGCAACATTTATTTATATATGTGTGTGTCTTTAAATTTTAAAATGTAAACTAGAAAAAAAATTAAATTTATATATTTATGTTTTGGATTTTCTGTACAACGTCACATATAAAGCCTACAAAAATCTACTTTTACAACTTATTCTATAAATTTCTAAAATAAATAAAAATAAAGAACATTTTATGTCTATAAAAAAAGGACATTTTATGAAATTGCTGGTGATTTGAAGGCGGTATTCGAATATGTTTGTTCATGATTATAGTATGTTTTCTTTGATTAAAACAGCTGTGAATTTATTTGAAAGGTCTTACAGCATGTCATTTTAAAATACATGCATTTTAAAATCATTATGATCTTAATCTTTCTTAATCTAGAAAACACATGTCTTTTTTACGGGGTAGTTTCGTAGTTACAGTTAATATTTTTGCATATCTTCCTGTTAGTTGTAAATGTAGCATTGCAACATAATGCTTTTAGAATTAAAGTAAAAGAGTAAAAAATAATTTTATTTACAGAGAAACGTTTACAGTAAGACACATTAGAAAAGCGTAACATATTTATCTTCTTGAGGCCAAGAAAGACAACACGACAGTTACTTTATTTCATAATAAACAAAGACATTAATATGAAGAATTCTGGAAAACAGTACAGATGTGAATTGCTAATTCAATTATGTAATATTCAAACTGTTAAGCTGATATATAATGGTTTTGATATGCTTGTATAATACAAAAATGAATTTATTTAAAAGTTCTTAAAGCACGTCTTTTTAATACATGCATTTTAAGCACTTTTTTAATTATTTGAATTGATTATATATATGTTTATTATTATTTTGGAAATAACTCATTATTTAACAGACTTAAAAAACAACATTCTAATTGTATTCCAATCCAAATAGATATATCCATAATACATTAAATGGGGAAATTTTCTATATGCATAAAATGCTGTATATATTTTTACTATATTTAGTGGGTATGGCCTTTCTCACTTGTAAATTACTAATATCTCTTTTGAACTAGGCTACTTAAATAATATACACGTTATTTGTAACAAAAAATAAACTATTTTGTGTGCCACAGAATTGATTACACTTTAAAAATGTGCAACATTTATTGATATTTATGTCTTTAAGTCTAAAAAAATAAACCAGATTTAAATTTAAAGTAGTATATTTATGTATTTGGATTTCCTGTACAAAGTCACGCAGAAAGCCTATAAAAATTTACTTTTACAACTTTTTCTATAAATTTCTAAAACGAGTAAAAACAAATAGACATTTTATTCCTATAAATAAATAGACATTTTATGGAATTTCAGGTGACATGAAAGCGGTATTCAAATATGTTTGTTCGTGATTATATTAATTTTCCTTAGATTGAAACAGCTGTATTTTTTAGGATGAAGTTCAGTAATTAGGGTTAATAATACACATATCATTTTCTTAGACGGAGATGTATCTTTTCAACATAATGCTTATAGGATTAAAGAAAAAGGACGAACATTATATTTATTCAAAGAGAAAATTTTACGGGAAGAGAAGTTAGAAAAGCTAAAATAATTTATCTTCTTATGATCATATGAATAAAGAAGAAAGACGATATGACAGTTACTTTCTTACGTAATAAACAAAGACATTAATATTAAGCATTGCTGAAAACGAATAGAAGTAAATTGATAATTCAATTAAGTAACGTTCAAAACTGTTAAGCTGATTCGATAGGTCTTGAGATATTTGTATGGTATCGAAATCAATATATTTGAAAGTTCTTACATCATGTCATTTTAAAATACGTGTATTTAAAAATCTTTATTATCGTAATTTTTCTTACTTTAAAAAACAAGTATTTTACAAGATGACAGTTACTTTCTTTTGTAATAAAAGTAGATATTAATATTAAGAATGAGGAATACAGAAGTAAATTGCTAATTCAATTACGTAACATTTAAACAGTTGAGCTGATTTATGTTATACATAAGATATTTCTATAAGACCGAAATAAAATTATTTGAAAGTTCTTACAGCATGTCATTTTAAATTGTATGCATTTTAAATACTTTTTTAATCGTATCTGAAATGTTTATAAACAGGTTTATTATTCATTTTGGATATAACTCTTATTTTCAACACACTTAAAAAAACAACTTTCTAATTGCATTCCAATCTCATTTCATATACCCATAACACATTAAATATAAAATTTCTCTATATGCATAAAATGCTATAATTTATTTGAATAATCAGTGGTTTTCGCTTTTATTATTTGTAAATTACTATATCTTTACCATTACTATATCTTTATAATATTTGGCTATATATATTTTCAATTAAAGGCTTAAAATCTAAAAAATGTATACATTTTTAAATACATTTTATTATTTATTAACTTGTATTATGAAGCGAAAGAATACGAAGCAATAATTATAATTAAATTAATTTTTAGTATTACATATATTTTTCAGCTATGCATTGATTACGGGAATTATGAATTTTTTCAGTAAACCTTCAAACACATCTGCTTTTTTAACACAAAATACCACAAAAAACTCAATTAAAACAATAGTCATGAGAGTGTGATACATATTTTTTTTATTTTTCCATTATTTAAGACAAGCACAATCAATACTTTCCGAGACCGCCTTTTTTGGAGACGGTTAATACATTCTTAAGTGCATTTAAGTGTTTCAGATTATTTAATGATTGTTAAGCGTCTTAAAAAAGAGATTCTAAAAAAAAATAAAATAATGCATTCTTTTGTATAAAATTAGAGCACAAAGAGCTGTATACGATAAAGAATTTTTTTAGAATGCAAAAGTGTTAAAATGTAAAGAAAGCTATCACATATTGTTGCGAAAATAAATGGATTCAATTAAAACGATATAAATCTAGACATCTTAATTTCCAAATATACATTGTTATTTTACGTTTGTAATCTTTTGAATGAATTAAATATTGTATTTTTTATAAAAATGCTAAATTAATAATAAATTAATATTATCAATTAATTAATAAAATCAATAATTAATAATATCAATTGGGATGTTTCTAAAAAAAATGGAAGGTAATAGTAATACAATCTTTAACTATCTGATCTTCAAAAATAAATTAATTTCATCACGAAACAAATGTAATTTATAAATTATGAAAATTATTATGACTACTAGAAGAATGTTAAATATAAAAATGATACGATCAGTGATCATGACATTTTAAAAAATGAACAATTTAATGTTTATGAAGTGGAAAATACTTACTTAAAATGTCATTGTAACATTACTATTTATGATAAAATAGTTATTGCATTGTAAGTAAATCATTTTTTTGCTGTTTGAATTAAAAAATTCTAACAAATCTAAAAATGTGAGACCCGCCTGACAAAAAGGTATCATTTTTAAATGTCTGCATTATTTTCTATTTTAATTCTTATTTTAATGGGCGCTTTTTTTCAATTTGTTTCTTATTTTTCTGAGTGTTCTTGCACTTTATGAAATAAAATAAATAATTAAAATTATAAAATATTGCAAAAATATTTCTAAATCTCAATAAATAATTCGCATTTTTAATTATAACTAAGAGCTATTCCATTGATGATATTATATGGAGTTTATGATCATACAAATGAAAATATTAACTTTACATCAGTTTCCACAAAATTATAGTCTAATGAGCAAAAGGTTTAAAAAATACTTATAAGCATATTTAAGAAATTTATTAAAATATGCATTATATTTTCACCTATATTTTTTAAATTGTAAACTGCGTCATGATGTTTATGTTGTAAAAACATAACCTTACATTTTAATAATTAAAAAGTTCTTTGTGAAAATATTTACAGTAGCTATCCTTAAAGTTGTTGGAACAAAGGTGTGTATGTCAGTCATATGCTTCAGTAAACAAAAGAACAATGCCGCTATGCACATTTTTGGTGTTACGGAGGTCAGAGATATATTTTAAAATAATTTATATATATTGAATAAAATTTAATTTTTTTGTGATTGTTAACCGAATTATTTGCAAAAAAATCACATGATAAATCTTCTTATATATTTTTTTAGAAATTTAAAAATTTAAAAATTTATTAAAAATCTGGGGTAATTTTAAAATTGTTAGAGCTCAAAATATTTGTAGAGTTTATCTTTTTACATATAAGTAAGCAGAAATATTTTATTTTGATTCAGCATTTTCTTAAATATTAAATTAAATAAAAATTACACATTTTTAAATAAAAATCTGAAAAAATGTGAATTTTTAAATTTATATTTGTAAAAGTGAAGTTTCTTTCGTTTCAAATTTCCTGAATCAAAATTAAAGTAAAATAATCAAAAAACAATTGTTCCAAGTTTGAAGCATTTAACATTAACGGTTCTTAAGTTATAACAATTTAAATCCGAGAAATTGTGATAAAACACACCATGAAGAAAAACGCATTTTCACATGCAAGTCGCTTCATGACAACTATTGCTTCAAAGCTTGATTTTGAAAACAATCTAAAAATAAAGTAAGTAATATTTCCTCTTTTAATTAAAATCGAAACATGATTTAAACTTCGTTTTAAGCATACAAAAGCAGAATATTTTTTATGCTATAATTTGTTTTAGAAAATTTGAAGATTTTTGTATCACAGATCCCCTTAAATAAAGCACAGATAAAACACCTTGGTTACAGGTGTTCACGCTAAAATTGCATATTTTAAAAACTTGCGAAAAAAATATTTCGTTCTTCACCAGATGCCTCTCTCTCCTATGCAAAGTAAATCATGTTTATGTTTCTAAATTCAGTGCGTTTTATTTATGAGCATGTGTATGATTTCGTTTAACGGAATCAATATTTAACTATATCAAAATAAAAATCATGAATTTATGCAAGGAACCAAAGTCGTCTGTTTGGCCTCCATTTTAATGAAGAAAACTTGAGTTGATAACAGATATAAAAAAATAGCATTTAATGCTTTATTTAATTAAGCATATTTAGATATCACATTTTGTCTATTTTTACTTAAATTAATCTCATTATTACTTCTCTGTACATAATATGCATTGCACTGTTATTTTTAATACGGTAATACGGTAATTGTACTTTGTAACAATAAAAGACCCTAAAAAGTACCTTTTATTCATTACTAACAATAACATGTGAGACTCCCCTTACCAGTTTTATCCGACAGTTTTATTTTCTTTAGCTGTACCTATAACTCTTTAATTTTTTTAACTTCTTTTTCAAAAAAAAAAAAAAAAAAAAAAGAAAAACAATTCTTTTTTTTTATAAGTATACTCTTGTAGCATTTATTACAATTAAATTCATTTAGTACTACCTTTTTACCTAAATTAATGTTTGCACTATATTTTTATTTTAATAAAATCTTGTTACTTAGTTCTTATAGTACAGTTGTGTCGCTAGTTAAGAAAAGGCCAATACCTCAGAATTGAAAAATATGTTTTTTTTTTTCTATTTTTTTAGTTCTATATAAATTTTTCTATCATCTGGAAACAATAAACCGTGCCAAAATATGTAAAATCGCTATGTTATATGCGTTTGAAAATAACAGTATAATGCAAATCTGGTCAAATCCTTCAGTTGATGAATTTGAAAACCGACCATCTCCATATCAGCTAGATGGCGCTCGCTAGTATCAGCTAGTATCAGCTAGATGGCGTCAGTATACAGGGACGAGATAGCACACAAGGAAATATTACAACACAAGAGAAGTACAACCAGGAGCTCCACACAAAGGGTGTGTACAATGGAGCCAGTGGGATTCGAACCCATAACCTCACGATTAGCGGCGTGATGTCTTAACCCCTCAGCCACGGAAGCCCTTGATAAACTTCTATTTTACTTATGACTTTCTTTTGTTTCTTATGTTATTAACAGGCATTTTCATGCCAATATTAAAAAATACACTAGTTTGAGCGAACAATGCTTTGAGGTCTATAGCTACAATGGCTGTTACCTCGAATGATCCAGAATGCACAGAAACATTTACAGAACACTTTATTATTACAGGAAATACAGTACATACATTTTAATATATCACAGGGACAACACAGACACCCATGCCGCTAGCTGGACTCGAACCTGGGTCCAGCGGTATGGGAGGAGCTGACGCTACCAACCACGCCACTGGGTCGGCAAAAAAAATACACTAATTAATGATGTTTCATTGTGTACACAAAAAAGATTGTAAACAACCCCATTTGATAATACACACAGTAATGTTTATCTAAAATTACCTTTGTCGGTATTTTGATTGCAAATAAATTTAAGTATTAGTTTAGTCAATGAATCACGATTAGTCTCGTCTAATCAACAGTCAGTTTATTTATAATTTATACTATTTTTTTAAGTTTGTAGATAATAATTAAAAAGTGGGCATGCAATTTCATTTCATGAATATAAAATTATTTATTTATAAATCTAATAACTGTTGAATATTAAACATATATTTACTGATTTTCTTCTAACATAAATATTTTTAAAGGAAATTTTATAAATTAATTAAAATATTTTCTCAAAAGTTAATATTTTCTCAAAAGATAAATGCATAAATTCATTCATATGATTAAATAAATACATTAATAAAAATATAATGAATTCATTCATATCATATTTTTTTTTTTTTTTTTTATCAAACTCAAACTATCGAAAAATGCACATTAAAGACATTTATTTCTCATCGCTTCAATGAAGTATCTTTCTATGTTGTAAATATATAATTTTTTATATTTTAAAACAATTTAATAGTTTCATTTTGAGAAATGAGCGATTATTTGCATAATACACATTTTTTGTTTGTTGATACAAGAGTCTTCTTATATGTATGCAAATGAGCTTTTTTAAAAATCTGCGCGAATTGTAAGTTATAATCCCACACGGATATGTATCGATAAAAATTATATCTTTTAAATTTAAAAGACAAAAAAATATATAAATTAACTTATAAAACTAACCATTAAACAAAATAAAAATAAAACACTTTGTACAAGAGACAGTATTCATTATTATCTTCATCCTGAAAAAAACAACAACTATATATTATATCTATAAGGACTATATTTTTTTTCACATTTTTTTTCTTTTCTTTTTTTCATAAAAAATTGATCATCATGGGACAATCTATAAAAAATATTAAATATACTTTTATAATTCTGATTTACTTTTTATGTCTGGATTTCGTTTAATCTACATTCAACTCTAATGTTTACATTATTAATTAAGTATTTTTTTATTAATATGTTTTTTTTCAATACATAATCTACTCATTGCAGATCGATGAACCGATAATTTTCTCTATCCTTTATCAAAGGTACAAAGTTTGAAAGAAAAATATTCCTTTTTTAATCCGCAAGGTAAAAGCGCAATTTTCTTAAATGACACTTAAGAAAAAATAATTTCTTCAATAAAATACCTCAAAGCATTGTGATTGATAACATTAATCATAATTTTCTCAAACAGTTTGCTTCTTTGCTTTGATTAAATATTCAAATCAAAATGAAAAAAAAATTAATAATTTCCAAACTATGCTGTTAAAGCTCATGATTAAAAGCAAAATATACTTGTATTTTAATTCTTCACAAAAGTTAATAAATATAATATATATATATATATGTAACAAGGTTTTTATACAGTTTATAATAAACCTTGTTAAGTAATATTTAACCTAACTCCAGTAAATATTGTATCACTTCAACATAAACAAATAAATCAAGAAATATTTCTAATAACAGTCCCTCATTGCAAGTTTTCTTATATCTCCCTTTTATAGCACCTATATTATATTTGATGCAATCCAATAATTTTTTTTTTTTTCTAAAAAAAAGAATCATTTCATTTGTAAAATTTTAAATATAAGATATAACTAAAAAACAACATATTTCTAAAAAATACTTTTTTTGTATTTAAGAAAGAAATGTTCGATTTAAAGGAACTGGTTTAAATACTGTTTGACTTACTATTGACCATCATGTGAATTTTTATATCGAAATACTACAAAGTATGTTTTAAATACTATAAATTTTTCTGCCTTTCAAAACGTTTTTCTTTTAATCTCTTCACACAAATTTTAAGTTCGTCGTTACGTTAAAAATAAATTTCTTTTTGTCATATGTTCTGGATCACGTATTGCATTAATTTGAACGATTAATTTTTTAAACTGGAAGTTGTACATTCGTAAATAATTATGCTCTAAGTATTTTTAGATAACACCATTTTACTATTTTTTATTAATATTATCTTTCTTGCCAAAATCAGTTAATTCAAAGTACCGTGAGAGCAAAAAACTTCTGCGTTATCATTTTCGGCATACAAAGTAAACCTGGAAATGATAAAAGAAAAAAAAGTGACAAACAGGAGCTTTTAAAGCACATAAGTAATCGGAACATCAAATTACTGAAGAAAATAACTATAAACATATGATAAGGAAGACATCTGAGTCAAAACAAAGTCTAATAATTAAAAACTAATCAGATGTGGCAATCACACAATTTTCTTATATCTCATATGTCAATACTTCAAAATTTTCTATATCAGTGTCAAAATTGAATTTAAGTCTACGCCTATCACACAATTATCTTATATCTCATATGTCAATACTTCAAAATTTTCTATGTCAGTGTCAAAATTGAATTTAAGTCTACGCCTATCACACGGTTTGTAAATATGTGAAATTCAGTACATTTCTTGAGTTATGGCTAACACTAAATTCATGTAAACTCAGCAAAATGAAGCATATCAGCACCGCCTATAGGGCGATGACCATATAGGGCGATAGGGCGATGACAAAACCTAATCAGCAAAAACCTGTGTCAACGTTTAACTGAATTCTAAGTTAGTTCTTTCATTAATTATCGAGATAAAGACATTGCATTAATCGCACAAAATGCAGTATAGCGGTGTTTCCTATCGAGCTATTAGCATTAAAAATGGAAACAACACCAAGTGATATCAAAGTTTAATCCCTTCCGGCGCACTACTCTTTAAAGTTGGAATTTGAAGAAAAAAAAATAGGCAATCTATTTAGGCCCAGAGGAGTACACAGGTATTGTTTTGTAAAGATTGCACTAACATTTTAAATTATACAGTTGTTGCCGAAGTGGTAACCTCCCATAAGTAAAGCATTGATAAGCACAGTGAGAAGAGTATTGCTGTGAAGCGCGTATTACAGTAAAACATTATACCTATTATTTAAAAACAGTAGAGTTTGATCTGTGTGGTGCTTCCATCTAGAACTCATAAAAAAGATTTAAAGTAGCCATTAGAGTAGTTTTTGAAATATTCACGGAGTTTTTGTGTCTCTAAAAAGGGGGAACTTTAGGTGTTGCCGACCTGGCAACACTGCGCGTTACAGGGTTAACAGAGTTTGAAGTTTGACAGAAATCCATGCATTAATTACTGAGATAGAGATATTACGGAAATCGTCCAAAATGCAGAATAGCAGCGCAACCTGTTGAACGATAACACACACACACACACACACACACAAAATCTTTACTTTATATCAAGAATGAAATGAATTTGAAGTTTGGTAAAAATTTGTGCAATAAATTTTGGGATAGAGAAACTGAAGAAATTGCAAAAGAAAAAAAACACAGTTTAGTAGCGTCATCTGCTCAGCGATTTGAAAAAAAAAATGTAAAATGCATCAACTCGTGTGCAGGAATAACTGAATCTGAAGTTTCATGAAAATCGGCCCGATAATGTTTGACATAGAGCTATTAAAGAAATAACAGTATGCAGATTAGCAGCGCCACCTGTTGAGTGATTTACATAAAAAAACATCAATTCATATAGAGGATTAAATGAATCTAAAATTTGCTAAAAATCCGTGCATTAATTCTTGAGAGAGAGCTAATGCGGAATTCGCAAAAAAATGCAGCATAGTATTCGACGTGTTTAGCAATTTAAACCAAATAATAAAAAAAACATTAATTCATATCAAGTATTATTTATATCTAAAGCTTGATTTAAAAAAAAAAACGGTTCAAGGATTATTTTAAAAAATGTGTACCAGTTTTGGAGATTTGGAGATTTATCTTTTGCAGAAATTGTTTAAAATGCTGAGAGCAGGTGACAAAAATTAATCTGCAACAATTATATTAGGGAATAACTAATACAATTTTTTATTAAATCGTGTACATCAGTTCTTTAGATAGCACGCCTACAAAATTTTATTTACATATTTACATCCTCGCACACACAGAGACGAAGAAACTGAGTATAAATGTTTCGCGTGTTTGCCATTTTGTGAAAAACAAATAAATGGTCAATTTTGTTTTTACACTTCTATTTAAGTTTTGCTCTAAAAACTTTCATGTAATTGTGATCCTCACAGCTCCTTTTATCAAAATTAAACATAAACAAAACGCAGACTTTTATACAAGCACAAAAAGGTCCGGTTAATGAAACTTAAAATGCAACTGTTCCAGAAACTTACTACCAAATTTTTAAATACTTAAATTTATCTGAAAACAACAATGTGATTAACTAAATAAGAAAAATCATTTCATATGACTGAAATTTTACGAAAGTACAACGGAAAATTATATCGTGCGGTTTGTAAGACTACTTGGCAGATTAGTTCACAAAAATAAGAAGAACGTAAACCGCCTCCCTTTCAAATTAAAAACCACATACTCTGCTTAATTTTAAAAGGTGTGAGGAGAATGAATTAGCATGTTGTGTACAAAAAGAAATCATCAAGAATATATTATAATCTTCAATTCTATGATAAAATGAGGCTATTGGCAATATTAGCTTAATTATTTTATTTTAAAATCCAACGAATGTATGTTAGGATCATTATAGTATTATATCCACACTAAATAATTCTGACATTAGCGTTACAGTTTCGAAAATTAAGACATACGAAAATGAAAATTAACATAAGAAGATTTCAAATTCGATTCATCATAATTCAAAAACTGAATGACTTGAAATTTCTTTCTTGTTGTGTATTGTTTTAACCGAAAATTTAAAATATCTTATAATAATTGAGTGTTGCCGTTGACAAAAAACAAATATTTGGTTGATTTTGATATTTAAAAAAAAAAAAAAATTATATATCATTTAAAAATAGGCTTAATTTCTAATTGTTTCCTGCCAAAAAAATTCTTCTGCGATTTTTTGTAGCAAAAGCAGCAGGAAGTTTATTTATATATTTTTTACCACGACTGTCCCAATTTGCCTTCTTTTTCTGAAAACGGTTTTGGTAACACCCAGTTAAAAAATTTAACATTAAAAATATGTAAAAATATTTAAATAAACATTATTTGAAAAATATATTTGTCTGAAAATATAATGTGACTTAAAAGAGGATTTTTATATCCGTGTGTAAAAAATAAAACATAATTAGAGGTAAGGAAATACCCTGAAGTTCTGCAAATTGTAACATGCTCTTTTTTTTTATTTAGAATAATGTATTTTAGATCAATTTCGAATCAGCAAGAAATAAATTGTAAATTCTAAAGTATACATTCATGTGTTAGATTTTAAAAAGTCCGGGATGAAGAAATAGCTTTCATATACTTATTTATTTACTTTAAATTAAGTTATATTATCCAAATATATGAAGCTCAAATTAGTGGAACACGATTATATCAAATTGAACACTATTTTTTCAATACTGAATATTAATAGGAATTTTTAGAAATTAGTCATATTTTATTCTACCTGGTTTTATTTCAAGCGATTTATAGGGCCGCCAAATTCCACGATATCCTTTTAAATCAACATGATGGATAAAACAAACCAATAATCTTGGTCGAAATCTTAATTCATGTGAACATGCACACTCACATCAAAATCGATTAATAAATACGAGTGTTGTCGTGGGCAAATTGAATTTTAAAAAAATGTCACCCACACTAAAAATTCAAACTGCTATATCCCAGGTATTTTTCAAGGTAAAGACAAACCAAAAAATACTCCGAAATTCATTATTAAGATAAATAGTTTAGAAAGAATCTTTTTTCAATTTCTATTTTTTTTATTTGTACACCATTATACATTTAAAAGATTTTAGACACACTTAAATGGCCGCCATTTTGAAACAATATGGCGGATAAAGTTGGCCCTTAAACTCGGTCAAGATGGCTCGTGTATGTACCATGTATACACGGAGTTACATTGAAATCAGTTTATAAATATGCGTATTCTCGCGTGGCAAATTTCAGACCGTTTCAAAATGTCATTCACACTGGAAATTGAAAGCGCTAAATTCAGCCATTTTTCAAGCTATAGATGAAACAAAAAAGGCTCTGGAACCTGTGTCTCAAGGAACACAAAAGAAAAATCTTTTTCAATTTCTTACTTTTTTGCACCTAATTTTAAAATTTAAATTAAAAAAAATAATATTCCGCCATTTTGAAGGAAGATGGCGTATGGAACTGGTTAACGAACTTGGTCCAGGCTTCATTATGTACTATGTACACAGTAAGATATTCGATTTATAAATCGATCCAAATCGATTTATAAATACGCGTGTTATCACGTGACAAAAATCAGATCGTTTCAAAATGTCAGCCATAAGAAAAATTCGAAGTGGTATAACCCAATCATTCAGAGTAAAAAGAGTTCTGGAATCTGTGTTTTATGATCTAACACGTAAAATAAAAATATTTTTCAACTTTTAATATTTTCGCATTTAATTTTAAATTTTAAATTAAAAAAAAAAAAAATGGTCGCCATTTTGAAACAAGATGGTGGATGATGTGGCTAACGAACTCGGTCGAGATATTTGTATGTATTATCCACATACCAAATTTCATTTAAATCGGTTCATAAATACGTTAGTTATACCATGACAAAAATCATATATATATATATATGTGTGTGTGTGAAAATTTGAACGGAGGGTGGTTTTGGGGTCTGGGGGTCAAGATCGGTGAAATTTTCTGGAAGTGCATTCCTCCGGACGGCTGCAATAGGTAGCTTTTTACTTTTTGTAATGAAAGCTACCTAATAGATATGAGAAGACTTTACAATCCAAAAATTAAGTTAGCAGTTAAAATTTAATTGAGATATATTTTACTATTTTCAAAACTGTTTTAAAAAATTTTATTTAATCAAAAAATATTCTAAATCCAAAATCTTCTTCAACCAGCCCATTCACCTTCATGTGACTTTATGTAAAAATGTAGTTTTCAAAACAAGTATTGATTTAAAAAAAAAAAAAAAAAAAAAAAAAAATCTTAGAGATTCCTTTTAAGCACTCAATTCAAAAGCCTTTAACAAAATTAAATATTTTGTATTAGTAATATTAAAACGGATTTTCTTTAAAAATATTGTTTTGAATTTTTATTTTTATTAACCCCTATACAAAACGTGTTTTTTTTTTCTTAAAAAATCACAAAAGATTTTAAATAAATTTATTCCACATTTAAAACGCTAGATTTGAAAGAAATAAATGTGTTTATTGAAAGAAAAAAAAAGTTAGGAAACATAACATTTATTTACTGCATCAAATGCATGAAAAAGAAAATAATAGGTTTCTGGGATCTAAATCCCTCAAAGCTATAAGAATAGTAATGCTTATTATGTTTTTATTTTGAGAAAAAAACAATGACTATTCCTTTCAAACAAAATCTTTTTAAAGAATAACTGTTTAGAAAAAGTCTATAATACATTTTTTCATCAACCTAAAGGATTAAAAAGAACAAAAACACCGATGAAAGTGGCAAAAAATATTTTGCTTAATTATAATTTATTCAATGGGTCTTTTTTAAAAATAAAATTAGCTCAAATTAAAAAATGAGTTTTTATAATGTTTGGAATTTTTATATCATTGCGGCAATAATTGCTGATTTCTTGAGATTTATTTCATTAAAACTTCATTCTTGTAGTTATGTTTAGTACCATAATGATGGAAATCATGTCGGCAGATTTTCCTTTTTTCGAATTTCCTTTTTGTAATACTCAGTAACATAATGTTCAATGCAATTTAACTGCTACTTCTTTTTACATCTTTAACGATTTGAAAAAATAATAGTCCTTCCGGCAATGCCGGGAGGAAGAGGTAGCTTTCATATACTTATTTATTTATTTTATATTAAGAAATATAAATCAAATATACGAAGCTCAAAATCGTGGAACACGATTACGTAAGATTGAATACTAGTTTTTGTCAACGCTGAATATTAATAGAAATTTTTAGAAATTAGTCATATTTTATTCAACCTGGTTTTATTTTTAGCGATTGATAGGGTTGCCAAATTCCACGATATCCATTTTAATGCAGCATGATGGATAAAAAAACCCCAATGAGCTTGATCGAAATCTTAATTCATGTGAACATGCACACTGATGAAACAAAAAATTCTCTGAAATCTTTGTATCAAGGTCAAAACACAGAAAGAAAAATCTTTTTTCAATTTCTTACTTTTTTGCACCTAATTTTAAAATTTAAATTAAAAAAATAATATTCCGCCATTTTGAAACAAGACGGTGGTTAGAATTGGCCAACGAACTCGGTCCAGGCATAAGTATGTCCTATCTACACATCAAGTTTCATCCAAATCGGTGTGTAAATACGCGTGTTATCACGTGACCAAAACAGATCATTTCAAAATGTGAGCAACACTAGAAATTAAAATTACTATAATTCAGACATTTTTTAAGATACAGAGGATACAAAAAGTGGTTTGGAATCTTTGTAGCAAGGTCAAATGCATAAAAGAAAAATCTTTTTCAATATCTCACTTTTCTGTACTTAACTGCAATTTTTAAATTTTTCAAAAAAAAAAAATTAAATGGCCGTCATTTTTAAACAAGATGGCGGATGGAACTGGTTCACGAACTCGGTCCAGGCTTTATTAAGTACTATGTACACACCAAGTTACATCCAAATCGATTTATAAATAGGAGTGTTATCACGTAACAAAAATCAGCCATTCAAAATGTCAGCCATAAGAAAAATTCAAGGTGCTATAACTCAATCATTTTTTAAGATATAGACCAAGTAAAAGGTGTTCTAGAATCGGTGTTTTATTATCTAACACATAAAATAAAAATATTTTTCAACTTAATTTTTTTTGCATTTATTTTTAAATTTTAATTTTTTTAATTTTTTAAATGGCCGCCATTTTGAAACAATATGGCGGATAATGCCGGCTAACGAACTCGGTCGAAATATTTGTATGTACTATGTATATACCAAGTGTACATAAATCCGTTAGTTATAGCATGACAAAAATCAGATCGTTTCAAAATGTCAGCCATAAGAAAAATTCAAAGTGCTATAACTCAATCATTTTTTAAAATATAGACAAAACAAAAAGTATTCTGGAATTGGTGTTTTAAGATCTAACACATAAAATAAAAATATTTTTCAACTTTTAATTTTTTCGCATTTAATTTTAAATATTTAATTTTAAAAAAATTTAAATGGCCGCCATTTTGAAACAAGATGACGGATGATGCTGCCCAACGAACTCGGTCGAGATATTTGTATTTACTATGTACATACGAAGTTTCATTCAAATCGGTTCGTAAATACGTTAGTTATCGCATGAAAAATATCAGATATATAGTACCTGTACCCTATATGGACACCCTAAGGAAAATGAATTTTTTTCTCCCCCGTATACACGTCATAGGACTCCAAAAATGCATGACCACTATTCTTGGCTATTTGCTATTATTATAACAATTTGAGACCTTGTAATTATTCTCGTTTAATTTAAATCATAAAAACAAAAAATGTTTACAAGTGTCCATATAAGGAACTACCTGTCCCTATTATGGACAGGTATTTCCTTATTCACTTTCTACACAGTGTGTATGGAAGAACCACTTTTCTAAGGGACTATAGAGGAGAGGGAATTAAAAAAATGTATCTTAAAGTATTCGGAAGAGGAGGGGGGCAGTAAATATCTTCAGAACATGCATTTTAGAAAGGGGGGTGGGTCATTCTCGGTTTTTACCCTTCGAATACCCATGCCTCTCAGTTACTAGTAAATATTATGAAATAATATTGTTGGTTTTGTTTATCTTTATTGCATCTGTCTGCGAATTTACATCTGTTTTTACTCAGTCCTCACAGCATGGACAAATAGAAACTTTTTCATCATGGGCAGTAAGTCCCACATAATCCTCATGAACATGATGCATGGCCGCATGTTTGAAAAAGCATCAGTACTATAAAAACAGCAGTACCAGCTCTTGTTTATTGAGGAAGTCATACCATTGGTACCTACGATTTTGCCAACAGATATCCTACTGGGGGGGGGCTTCTTTTTATTTTTCTGCAAGGGTTTTTTGGAGGAAGGTTTTTGGGAGATTGTTCAAATGGCATCTTGTTGAACAAAGATTTTACCACTTGATGACTTTTCAATTTATTGCTTGGCAACGTTGAATTTTCTTCTTTCTTACAGTTGTAGTCGATGGGGTCATAAGCTGTCCATATTGGGAACCGGGCGTAGTTTTACTAAATCTTGTAACAAATGAAAAAGGAAAATATTTTAAAGCAAAATATGCACTAGCAATCGAAAATATGTTTTATTAGCTTTCTAAAATACTCCACTTTTCAACATTTAATGCAATTTTATCATATCTAATAAGAATTTAAGATTACAAGTAATTAAGATCAGCACATCTCGAAACAAAAATTTCCTCCTAAATGGCGAACAACGCGCTTTTTTACACTTTCCAGTCTTAATTATCTTTTCGACTGCTTTTCTTCGCGAAAATGTAGAGCCATCTCTCGATGGAAATTACCTTTAAAAATATTAGCGGTGTCCATATTGAGAGCCATGTCCATATAGGGTACAAATACCTTATATATATATATATATATATATATATATATATATATATATATATATATATATATATATATATATATATACATATATATATATATATATATACATATATATATATATATATATATATATGGTTATATGTATATATATATATATATATATATATATATATATATATGCCAACATTTGAACGGAGGGTGGTTTTGGGGTCTGGTGGTCATGATCGGTGAAAATATACCAAAGGTTTCCGGAAGTGCTTTCCTCCGGACGGCTGCAATAGGTAGCTATTTATTTTTTGTAATGAAAGCTACCTAATAATCGTTCCATATACCAAGTTTAAAATAAATATGTTTACGTATTTAAAAAGTAATAACTACAAAATTGAATAATATTTTTTAAATAAAACTAATAAATTATACCTATTTATTGAAAAAAGTGATACCGAATGTGTAATTAAAATCTATATGAAACATTATTAACTACTCTGTGGACAAAAATGCGCCAAATGATATCTGCAAATTAAAACCTATATTAATATATTTTTAGATAAAGTAAATATGAATGCCTGATTTGGACGATATCTAAATTATCAGATATAATAGTAGTTGATGGGAGCCATCGTAATACTTACCCATCATGGATACGCATAACATAATGTTTGAAAATAAAACATGCGTAAAGTATTTTTGAAATGCATTGCAATTCCAAAACAAAATTAAAGGTAAAAAAAAAATTAAGCGTATATTTAAATGTTTTTAATATGCATATCAATGCTCTATTAATTACTGCTGAACAAATTTTGACATATATAAAACGTATAAATAAAACGTAATAAAACGTATAAAACGTAAAAATATATAAGAGAAGAATAATAATAGAAAAACATGAAAAATCAAAAATTAAGATAAATGAAAAATTATATCTCGGTTGTGAATTTTTTTATAATAATTTACAAAATTATTAATTCAATCAGAAAAGATAAAATATCAAATCTTCTTTACAAGAGAAATCACCTCCGTCTGACCATATCTGAAAACGTAATTTTCAAAACTGACATCGATTTGATTGTTTGTTTTCAATTAACCATTTAAACGCCAATGTTCCCAAATGGGAACATTGCATTACTTTTAATTCAAAACATATATTTCCCAACCTAATAATGATGTCCTTATTTTTCCTATAAAATATAAAGTTGATTTTAACTTTTGAAAAAAAAATATTTATGTTTATGCATTTGTCACAGGTTTAAGGAAAATGTAAATTCATTAATTTGCACAAAAATAAATTATTTGTTTTTACAGTTTTCTCTATATTACTTACATTTTACTGCTAGGAACATAAATGTCTTTGAAATTCGAGAAAATATTGAAGAACAATGTACAGTAGCATATAGCGGAAAATAATTTGTTATATTTGCATAGGTTGTCAATCAATCATCATGTTCCAAAATGCGAATACTGAAATAAAAATAGAAAAAAAAAACCGTGCAGAAATATTTTTTTTGTTATTTTTTGAATATGCATGCATAAACTAAAACTTTTGAAGCTGTAATATAAGAAGAATAAACTTATAATTATATTTCGATATTAATTTAGCATATAAACGGTTAATCTTTTCGGATCCGACATTTTTTTTAATAAAAAAATGAAATACTTTTACGTCAGTAACATTAACACTAGCTATCCAGATAGATTAATTAGTGTTTCATGAACAGTGTATTGTCTGAAGCACAATAAATGCTGTTGTTTCACGTACAAATTAAGTCATATTAATATCAAAATAGTCTAAGGAAGAGTTTTTTTGGAGATGTTTAGAAAATATTTTATTACAACAAGATTTATCTGATGTTACAACTTTTTAATAATTTTTGCGCTTTATTACACATGATTCTTTCAGGTAAATAACCTTTATTTTAATTTAAAGTGCTAAATAAGTGTTTAAAATAAAATATTCGTAAACGGTGCAAAGAAAAATAAATATTTATGTTTATTATTATTACTAAAAGCCTAAATATTAATGAAGTCATATAGAAAAATGCACAGATACTTACTTGAATTACTACATGTAAGCAGTAACAAAAGTATTTGTTAAAACAAAATAATGCTCCATTAAAGAAAGGACATGTACTATTAAATGTACGCCAGAACCGAAAGGGTTAAGGTGTTCTTTTTTTAGCATTCAATTTGAAATCTATAACAGATTTAATTTTTTCTTTTATTATTATTTTAAAGGATATACATATTCATATATAGATACAGACATATCTGCTTGCAAAATAACCGTTTTTATTTATTTTTTATTTTTTTATTTTACTTTTCTTTTACTCGAAGAAAAATAATTATTTTTTTTTCCTTAAAGAATTAACATGAAGTTTCGAAATAAATTTATTTCTCGTTTAATTCGATAGATTTCAAAGGAATAAGAAAATGTTTAATAAATAAATAAATATATATATATATATATATATATATATATATATATATATATATATATATATATATATAATAGCATAATTTTACTTCCTCAGATGTATAAAAAAGCAAACAGTAGGTCATTGGGAAAATTATACCCAATGCTATAACAATAGAAATCGGTATTTTGCGTTTTTAGCATAAGAAAAAATAATGAATGTTATTATTGAACAAAATCTTCTAAAAAAAAAGGAAAAAAATCAAAAATGTATTTTATTGTATGGTAAAGGAATAAAATCAAGAAAAATAATGTTTCTAAGTCGATTAAAATATATTTGCTAATTATAATACAGAAAATGTGTCATTTCCTTAAAAATTAACATTTTCAATATTTCATTCGTAAAAAAAACAGTTTTCGAATATTTAACAAGTAACACTCAATAATTCTAAAGTTATATAATTTAAATACAATAAACCCTTAACATTCTCGCAGATAGTGTCCCCGAAAACATTCGTGAATGTTAGACTAGATTCCCGTGCATCAAATAAGATTAGTTTTTAGTATTTTTTTAATGCCAAAAAGAGACTGCATTTCAAAAAAAGTTATTTATTAAGTATTATACAGAATTCTTTTTTAACTGACGCTATTTAGTGCTATTTGAAGCTTATTTTAAAAACCGTACCTGTTTTAAAATTTATAAGGGGACTTGAATCACCCAACCAGAGTGCCAACCAAATTTGGCATAATCTGCTTGCCTCGGAAGGTAAATCCTCCTTCACCACCAGCTAAACCATAACCCGGCCAATTATCTCAGAAAAATCAATCAAAAATTAATTAAAATATATATGCAACATAACCAGAGTGAATTTTTACTCGAAAAACAAAACAATATTACAATCTTTGTAAATAAAGCAAAATAAATATAACATAAAATAATCTTATGACACAAAATGGCCTTAAAACTTAAATTAAAAGAAATCTTTGAACTTGTATTAGCATATTATATCAAAATAGAGTCAAAATAAGTTCTTAATAGAGTATTAATAGTCAATATCGTTTTCAATAGTCCAACAAACATGAGAAATATAGTAGAATGTTCAAAATCAAAGTTATTAATCAACTGTCATGTATATCGATGTAGAATGTGTTAAAATAGGGTACTAAGTGTATCCTGTACATAGTATCCTTACAAAGTTCTCGAATATTCATGATGCTACCAACAAGACAAGCAACTATATTTAGTTATGTCGTTATAAATATGTCACTCTTGATAATCTAAAACACGTGTCTTTAGTTAAGAGTTGTCTCGATAAAGTCTATATAAAATATATAACAGTAAAAAGTTTTGTATATGAATATTAAAAAGATCCTGAATAATATGTTTAAACACTGTATATATGCAACACAAGATAAACTTGACAATTTCACCGAAATCAAAAATAAATTCCAAACAAATCATACCAACAGTAGAAAATCACGAAATTTATATTTCCATCCACATCGAAATGACAAAATTCGACGATTGAGTCAAAATCCTATAATATTCATACTCATTAAAAAATTAATGAAAATCAACCATTAAAAAGAAATGTAAGGTATGATTGAATCCAAAAGATAAGCTTATACATTTAGAATGGATACTTGATAAAGAATAATATTTATTTAAGTTCTTATAAATCTGACGTAAATCATTATATTTTGCTCTTGAAGACAAAACATTTGATATATTTAATTCTACTGATGTATTTTTTAAAAAATAATAAAACTGAAAGTCTGTAACAGTGCATTTATCAGATAGAAAATGTCGGACATCACCAAAAGGTCGCTGCTATCAATCAGTCATACTTCTTAACAATAAAAACTTATATTTTACGCTTAAGATTATACTGTATCAATAAATAAATAAATAAATATAAATAAAAGAAAAAAAGGAATTTGGTACCTGAGAGGGCAATTGTATTTAAATATTCTATAGGGTAAAAAACCGTAACTTCCAGAAAAAATTCCATTTTTTTTTCTTTCTGTCTTTATATACATTATATATTTCTATATTTAAAAACAAAATATTTAGAGACAAAAAGTATTTTTTTTAATGACAGACAGACTTTTTTATGAATTTCATTCATCATTAAAATTTACAGCGAGGTCAAAATACTTACATTTAATTTAAATAAAATAAGTAAAATAACATTATATTTTCAGTTATTAAAAAATAAAATGTAGTTTTACTAATGAAAGTTTTTTTTTTTGCATAAAAAAAGAAAATAAAACAAAATATGAATTTTAATTCTAAATTCATGTATGATTAACCTTTGGAAACCTGTTACCTTGTAGATTTTTCAGTACTGATTAAAATTGATATTACAAAAAATTAAATTATTGAAAGAAAATAATTTTCTTTCATATTTTTATAAATATTTTTTTCAGCTTTTCCTTGATTTGTCAATATTTTGTTACATATATTTGTGATTATTTAATGGACGATTGTTGAGCATGTATCTAATTATAATGTTTTAAAATGTAATAAAGTAATTGGTTAAAGTTGTATTAAATCCACCTTATTAAAAATAAATTTAAAGCATTTTATTGCTAGCAATTATATTAAAAGATCACTATTTTTTTACACAATTAATAGAAACATTTACTAAAACAAAGTTCATTTATATATATGTAATAAATATATTAGAATTCGACGAAAATAAACTATGTTGCATAAATTCAAGGAATTCTCAGCAGCATGAGCAGAGTAGTCGCTCCGACAGTTCGCGAGCAGTGGAAGAATTTCATTGGGGGTATTTCCCCCTATATAAAAACAGACACCATCAGTCTTCAAGTTCTTTATTGATGAACTCTTAAAATAGATAAACTCTTCCCCGCAATCACCTTAGCACACATCGACACTACAACTTACGTTATCTAGTCCACATCATCAGATATTCTAATTTAGCGGAGAAATGAAACGTGCGTCTTTATAGTTTAAAGGGCAATCG
Organism: Maratus speculifer; assembly: GCA_964019185.1. Taxonomy (NCBI): domain Eukaryota; kingdom Metazoa; phylum Arthropoda; class Arachnida; order Araneae; family Salticidae; genus Maratus; species Maratus speculifer. The sequence continues at coordinate 145,023,697 of OZ025290.1, read as the reverse complement.
CATTCTTACGCTCCTAAAAAACCAAATAAAAAAATATTTTCACGACAAAACTAGCTCCCTCCTACTCCGCGTCAATCATTTTAAAAATCCGATTAGGATTAACTCGAGTCTCAACGAAAAAAATGATCAGTTCTTATTGGTCTTAGCAGACGTGTCCTCGGCAGGAACTATATTTTCCTCGCAAGTAACAAGCCCTTTAGCAACGCGTATTAATACCTGTCAAGCGATGTTAAATAAAAAATAAATTAAAATCCCGGGAATATTCCAGAAAGTAAAAAGGTTACGAAATACCTCCCGCCGTTTTGAGAAGCAAGCAATAATTTATTAATAAATAAAATAAGAAAAAGAATTTTAGCTGTTACCAGTTAATACATTACGAAACTAAGATTTAAATATGTTCCGCAAATTTAGAATTGAAGCTAAGAGAGAACAAAAATGGCGCAATTTTCTTTTTATTTTATTATATATATATATATATATATATATATTATTACTATACAATGCTACAAAATTCAAAACATATTTTTCTAAAATAAATTAAAATAGTTGCATGACATTTTCTTCCCACAGAAGTATTTAAAATGAATATTCATCTGAGTTGCTTAACAAGCTCGACAACATCATTATTCATATTTGCTTGGCTTGTTTCGTGTAAAATACGCAAACAAGTATCCTAATTATGTACTTCATTCCTTTGCTTCATGCAGAAATATTTACGAGATAATTTCAATGTTTTGTGGTATTTTAAAACTATTCGTATGCTCTCAAGATGTTTAAAACTAATTTTTTTAAAAAATATTTTAACGGTTTGGGAAAAATTTTTCAAAGAAAATATTTGCTTTCCTGTATTTAAATATGTAAAAATATTTAAATGTAGAATGTTAAGTAAATAGGAAAAACAACGGGAAAACGATTTCTAATTAATCAAAAAATATTTAAAATTAACTTACACAAATTAATTATTTAAGATACATATATGTTAAAACAGACATGAACACAATTATTACAACAATTCATCACGCTGCACAGTGGGGCAAAATCCCTAAAAGCTGGCCAAAATATGAAAATGTTATTCAAATTGTACGAAAATTCGTATACAGGTGTTTTTGAGGATGCTAAGTAAAAATACAAAAAAAAAAAGAAAAAAAAAAGAAAAAAAATGGCAGATACATGGCAGAACAAAAATTTAAATGTCTCAAAAATTATTCAATTTGTATAAAATTTCGTAAACTTTTGAGGATGCTAATTAGGATTCAAAAGTTAAACTTTAAAAATAAATAAATAAATAAAATGACAAATTAAAAACAAAAACAATGATATTTAAAAAATATTTAAAATTTCGAGACTAAACTGAAAAAGGAATTTTGAAGTAATCAAGACATATTCAATCGAAATTAAGTAATGGAAAGTAAAATATTAGACTGTTTAATTTTTTTATTATTAAAATAAAAATGGAAATATATTCCAGATATTCATCTTTAGAATCAACTGTAGTATAATAAAAAGATTCTTTAGAGGTCAAGGTGTCTAAATAGTTAGCAGAACTTTTTGGCGATATTAGAAGATCCTGTCACTCTTAGGATCAATGATTTTAATTTGTTTTGCGATAATTTACCTAAACTGAAAATGAAAGAATCTGATGACATTAAAAGGCATAAAAATATCTTTCTTTTTTTCGCGCTACTGCATGTTTGTCTTAAATCTTCTCGATGCCTTTTGATCAGTTCGTTGCATGATTCTTGAGTATCTTATGGCATTTGACAAATAAGCAGTAATGAAGATAATGTTATTTCTCATTAATAAAATAGTTTGTATTCTGAAGTAGGCGTACAGAACCAGGGATGTAATTCAAATCTACGAGCTGTTTGTAAAGAAAAATCTTCGAAATATATCAAATAAATGACTTAACTACAAGAAATTCCTTATGACAAAGAATCGTTTAAACAAATCTTCGTATATGCTTATTATAGAAGCGCAAATAGTTGCGTTTCAAAGAATAGTTGAATTGTATTGCCATCATTTGTGCTTCCAAAACTGGGATTTGGTTTCTCGACGAGAAGTCTTAGTTGTAAATGAAATATTTTTTGGATATTTTTTTTGCGATTTCAGTGTTCTTCTTTTCATGCAGAGTACGAGCTTTCCGTTTTTCTATGCAATTTGTCTGCCATGTAGAAGCCCTCTGAAAACATCTTGTATCAATCGGATTCAAATCGATGTACACAGCACGGTATGCTGAGTACATCGATTTGAATCCAGACAACGGCTAATTTTTCACTACAAGTTGGATTATTAAATTAATTGTGTACATGCCTCTCGTAATATGATATTATTAATATTTAAAAATATAATATTTTCTTAATACTTTTTAAACAGTATCAAATTGTTTTATAATTTTTTATTATTAATATCTAATATTAAATTGTTAACCCATAGCATTTATTTTTATAATGGTCGATACTTAGCACTAATAATATTTAACAAAGTCAATTAATTTTTTTTTTTGTTTTAAGTATCTATTATAGAGTAAATATATTGACATATTTTCATTTAAATATTTTCCTCGAAACAGCTACATGGGTTTTTATTCATTACATAAGATATGAGAACATTATAACGGAATCTTTTTAAATTCAAATTTAATTAAATATATTACTTTACTACTTCTCTAATTTCATAATAGAATAAATAAATTTGATGCGCCAATTAATGGTATATTGTTAAATTGCTTATCCATTCAAATGATGTTCTTTTAATAATAAATGATGCAGTAAAAAAACAAAGCATTTATAAATGCTTAAGATTAAATATCTCGAGGAAAAAGATTTATTTTGAGATGGAACTATCAATTGGTAATTCTTTTTGATAAGAGAAATTGGTATTTGGGAATTCTCAATGTTACGCAATCACAGGCATTTTGATTCATGATAATCTTATCCTTATTTTATTTTCTTTAACATTTCTAATGTTGTAATTTTAAATAAAATATTTAAATTTGTATTTGCCGTTTTAGTCATTATTAAATGCATACAAAGAAACTGTGCAACATGCTTTAAAGTTTGAATGAAAACAAATATATATATCTAAATTAAAAACCCTTTGCATTAGTTATCGTAATGATGGAGTGGGGGGTTATCAAGTCACAAAAGAATTAAACATGTATTATATTGACGAAGTTTTCGTCAGTTTTTCTGTGAAAAAATAATGTCCGTAATTACACGTTTTCTGTCTGAAAATGTAAGTAAAATGTGATTTTTTTAATGTACTAGATTTTTTAAAAGTTATTATTCATTTTTTTATTTACTATATTGTGTCCTCGTGATCTAAAGATGAATATTTCAACCCTGATTGTGAACCAATATGTGAGATAAAATTTATGACCCTTTAATGAATAAATCGAAAGTGTATCGAAATATATGTTTGACAAAACTGTCAAAGGCGTTATGGAATTTTCGACAGTTTGTAGACTAGAACAATTACTTGAAATAAATGCAACCATTTTAACTGCTCTACAAAAATGCCACTCATATTTAATTGGCAAAGGATGGTTAAAAAGAAAACTCTTAACAAAATGGATAACTCTATAATAAATAACTGGAAATACTTATGTATACATTCATGCAAATGTAACTTCTTCGAAATAAAATAACGCATAAATAAGGAGTATATATGGCATAACTTTGTAAAATTTTATTCTGATAAATATGTAAAATATATGATCTATGCTGTTAAGGAAAATCTTCCCTCACGTTATAACACACGCTTCGTAATTTTAGATCAATGGACAGCTTGTTTTCGAATGTTACGTATAAATTTGTATATTTTTAAACTTTTTTTTGTTGTTTAGGATTGCTGAATTTGATGTCTAAAATTGTTATTTTTACTACTTTGATTTCGTTGCAAATTATTTTTAATAAAGGTACTTTCACTTTCTGAATCAGTTTCGAAACTGAAAGTATTAATAATAAGAAAAATCTAAAACGAAACTGGGAAATATGAAAAGACATACACGTTAGAGATTGAGCTCATATGCAATATATATATATATATATATATATATATATATATATATATATATATATATATATATATATATAATTAAACCATCCCCTAAATATTATGCTTGAGTTCTGACACTGAAATAACGGCTATCAAAAGCTGTTTTTAGAATTTTTGTGTAGTTTCATCGTCTAATAAAATAAAGGGGAAATTTTTTTTTTAATTATTTGTACAAAAACGTAAAGTACTATGCACATCGTATATTTAAAATTTCTTTTAGAAAAATTAATGCTTTTAATCTTACTCAAACTTTTTCAATTTCTAAAGCGAAAAATATCAACTTAAACATCGATTTTAGAAATATCTTGAGACCAAGAAAAAAAAAACAACTGTGATAAAAGTTTTAAAATCAATTAAATTTTTATATCTCAATATTTAAAAGATTACCATATGAATTTTAAAATTTAGACATTAAAGTGTTACACATTTTATTAAAAACAAACTACTTATGACATGTCTTTGTCAAAAGCAATATAGAAACCATCAAACTTGTTGGTAAATTTATCATACGAATTGAATATTTGCCAATTGCCCCTGACGGAGTCTAACACAGATCCTTGATTTATACTGCCAATGCTTAATTGTTTAAGCTAACTGGGCGACAACGGGCGGGCATTTCTCTCACAGATAATGTTATTATGCATAACATCTGGTCTGTCATATAGACAGCTCGACAGAATAAACCGCAAGTAAAAGAACTTTATATAACGATGGGTGTACCCATCTTCTCAAATAACCCAAAAAGGTTATAAGCATGTTTGGTAAATTTTGTTTTATTAAGAAATCTGAATTTTTTTATGATATATTAGACAGAAAGCCTGGTTTATATGGAAGTATTATAAATGCTAATAATGCGTTTATAGAACATAAGCTAGTGAACTTTGCCCATGTCCCTTCCACATTGCAAATTTTTTATCATTTTTTCAAATTTTAATCAATAATTAATATCGTCATTGGACTGGAATTTATACTTGTAATTAAAGATTTCATTATAGAAAGTTTTTAATTATGTATACACTGTTAAAATGGGAAACATTTGCTGCATCATCACTCACCCGCTTTTATAGAAAACAATTATTTCACTGTAATAAGGAACATTCTCATGGATCAAAATAGAGACATTCTATAAAAGCGGTGGTAAGACGATGCAGCAACAATTTCAAATTTTTAACCGTGTAATTTACGCATATATATTTTATTTGAAAGCATTTTTAGTAAATATATTTAATATTTTTCAACATTCTATATATTAATTTCTATAAAGTATAAAGAGTTTTTTCACAGAATATCGATTTTTGTTTCTCTTCATTTAATGTTATTTTTTGTGAGAATATCAGATTGAATGGATTTTCGACGCTTATTTTAAATATCCATGCGCTATTAGACTGGCAAAATATTATTGATCTTTGAATATCCCTGTGAAGGATCCTCCAAGCAATGATGTTGCTGTCTCAGGTAATATGAAATATTGCACATTTTATGTATTTATTTATTCATTTAACATAATTCCGAGATTCTAACTTTCACAGTATAAAAAAAAAACATTTTAAAAAGTATTCTATTATTTAAAAAAAAAAAAAATCCGTTAAGTATATTAATTTAGCATATGCACTGATATCTAGTATAAAAATATCACCACAAAAATTCACTATTTAAGAGGGAGTAAGTAAATTAATATAAAAAACATTTTTTCTATATCTTTTTTAAGATTAACAAGCAGGGAAGTAAAATTGAAACATAATTTACATTATCTTTTTTGAAATTTCTAAACTGATTTCTTCATCTATAAACGTAATTAATTAATAAATAATTGTAGTTGATAAAAGCATTTTTGAATATAAAATTCTCAATGTTGTTTATAACTTCTTTTTCATCTTTTTTGACATGTTAAATGTTTTTTTTCATAGTTTTACAATATTTTAGCGAGCTTAATTGGCCTATATTTAAATCCATCACCATGCATGTACACAATTTTACAAATTACAGATCATGTTTAAGCGATTTATTAACTATGGCGGTATTATTGAAAATGTTTTAAATTTAATGTTTTAATTTCATTTAAAATAATTAAATAAGTTCTAAAACTGTAAAATTGCTCTATTGTCATAAGGAACACATCAGTGAATATAATTTTCACAGTTCCAGCTTATGAAGATGTGGGTCGATCGCTAAATCACATCGTTATCTTTGAAAAACAATTGTGTGAAATAAAGGCGTGTAAAAGCCAATGTGATTATGTATCCATATGTTACACTTAATTTTTAAACACATATTCAAAAACAGGATTCCTAAACAACATATTTTTTTATATTTTATTATTTATTGAATTTTCTATCGATATTAAGTTTTAATCGATAACACTTCTCTCAAAATTTAGTTTTAAAACATAGAAATTAAATTATATATATCGAAGCTATCTATAAAATAAGTATTTACTTAGTGGAAGTAAAGTGTGCATTTAAATTTCAAAAAACATTTCAAATGAAATTAAATGTATTGCTATATAAGCTTATCGATCGAAGTAATAAGGGAAACACATATAAGGATTGCTTAGAAATAAATATTTGCCCTTTTCGGTAAATAACAACATCAAAGAAATAGTTAAGGAAGCCGTTTATTCCGGACATTTTAAGAAATTATTCCAATATAAATAAGTACGCAATTTTAAGCTCATGCTGAAAGAGACTAAGTATTCTCTGCTTTTAATTTAATTAAGACAATTTAATATTCGTGTTTATTGGTAAGCATCTGATAAATATATTTTGGGAAATGTGTATTCTTTAAACATGAAAATTCCTGTTTTGGAATAAAATTTTGAATAGTATGCAAACTATATACTCGGTAAACATTAAGGCAGTAATTTTTATTCAAATGACAAGAAAGAAAAGAGAAAGTATAAAGATTTTTCATTAAATATAAACTGCGTATTTAAAGTAGATTACATGTTTTGCAATTTTTTATTTCTGTTCGTATTAAAGTTTTTGTTTGTATTAAACTCGCTTTTTTTTGTATAAGTAATGTTGAAATTTATTTTTAACATCAAAATTTAAGATCTGAAAATGTTGATACTTATTCAGATCTATTTTTTGTTACTTTTATCTGTTGTTTGTTTATTTTTGGTTAAACGTATTAATAATAAAAAAGTAGTATTTATATATATAAAAAAGTAGTATATATATGCATATATATATATATATTGCTCAAAACAATTAAAGGATATTGCAGTTTTAGGTGGATTTTGTATCTGGGAAACTTTTTAGCTGATTGATACATCGGTCGACAGACATAGTAGGTTATATGAGAATAAATTACACATGTTTGGCAGAAAAAAATGCATTTTATTGCGCATTTGTGTACAAAAGGAAAAGAACACAATTTTTGCACATGAGAAAAAAAGAATAAGAATGAAAAGATGAAAGAATAAGAAAAATGAAAGAATAAGAAAGAATTTTCTTCAAAGAAAATCATTTTCAGTAGGAGGTATGGTTTCCACAAGCGGCCAGTAACGTTGAACACCTTTGAGGCATAGTCTCAATGAGGCTATTAATGACGAGTTGGGGTAATCTGCCCCACTCTTTCCAGTTCTTGGAGAGTTTGGGGGGGGGGTTGTTGGCGGCCAGAAACTCGTGTTCCTAGAGCGTCCCAAACGTGCTCGATTGGATTCATGTCTGGAGAATACGCTGGCCATTCCTCTCGAACGATTCCTTCCTCGAAAAGGAAATCCCCCACCAGGTTTGCACGATGTGGCCTTCAGTTATCGTTCATTAAAATGAAATTATCTCCGATTACTGCAGCGTAAGGGACTACAATAGGTCTGAGGATCTCATCCCTATATCGGCGACCAGTCAGAGCTCCATCTCGAATGATGTAGAGGTCAATGCGCCCGTCAATGGAGATGACACCATACACCAACACTCCTCCACCGCCAAATCTGACACTTTCGTACACGAACGCAGGATTATTCCTACTGCCACGGTCCCTCCAGATAAAAATACGCCTATTATCCGGATGCACAGAAAAACGGGACTCGTCAGAAAACAGAATATTGCTCCATTCATTTCTCCTCCAGTTGACATGCTCGGTTGCCCACTCCCTGCGGTCGCGACGATGCCTTGATGTTAATCTAACACATACCATAGGTCGGCAAGCATACAGACCTACAGCATGGAACCAGTTTCTGACAGTCTGAATTGAAATCGTGGTGCCTGTAGCCGAGCGAAGGTGTTGTTGGAGAAGAGTAGCGTTCATGTTTCGGTGTCTCCGAGCTGTTAACCCTAAATACCGATCTTCATTGGGCGTTGTTGCCCGTCTACGACCTTGCCCTGGTCTTCGGCCTGCACATCCACTCTCCAAAAAACGGTTCCAGATCCTGGAAATGACACTTTGTGACACTCCAATGGCTTGCGCTACTTCGGCTTGAGTTTCGCCCCCTTCTAACCTACCAACAATTCTCCAAGCTTCTGAATCTGTCAAATGACTTCGCTGAGACATCGTACTCATCGAAACAAAGCAATCACTGAATGCCGATCATCCTTGTCTTCATTCTCTTTTATCCAGTTGAAAGTCAAATTTCATTCGCTGCCGTTGAAGCGACGTTTTTGACGTCGCACTCAAAATTTGCATACTCCACAGTTTGAAAACCAGAAAAATTTGCATTTGTGATTCTCTTCTTCTATTTTCGGCAAAAAAAATTTCGTTTATATCTTTAATTTATATAAAACTTCAAATATCCTTTAATTTTTTGAGCAGCGTATTTACCTTCAGTTATTTTCCATTACGTCTAATAAAAACAAACGATGCGTTAAACTTGAACACAGTTAATTTTCAATATAAATATTCATGCAGACAATATTTTCAACATAAAACATTTAAATTGTATCTCGTAATTGCACATAGAGGACTTGTAAATAATTGCAGCTCTTAGAACGTACGGGATCTTGCTTAATAAGCAATTTTCCAATCCCTTGTAACGCGTCTTAATCGGGTTCGATTGTATTTAAATGCCAAAATAAAATTTTTATCAAAATAATAATATTTCAATAATGAAAGAGAATGTTCTTGATTGGAATTTTAACATTTATTGAAATTTTTATAGATTCCAATTTTATTTAATCCATATAATGATTAATAGCAATAAATACTTTTTTTCATCAAATAATAATATCAAAGAAATATTAAATATACCAATTTATTCTAAACATTTTACGGATATACTCCAGCATAATTCATAATTTTAAGTTCATGCTGAGAGAGACTAAGTATTCTCAGCTTTAAATTAACAAGGTAGAACCCGCCAAATTTTGACGAAAGAAAATGTTTAAGAAGGAACTGTTTCATTAACTTATAATAAACCTGCAAAATTAGTTATAGTAAAAAATGCATTTTATATCAGTACGTTTAACTCTTAAACAAACGATATTTATAGACAAATTTAAAAAATACTATTTCTATAAAACGCAGTTGTAGAAATTGTAAAAATTAAACTTTAATCGTAAGCAGTAAAAAATAATAAAGATATGTTATTATGATAAAGTTATCAATTAAGGTTCTTATGCTAGTATTCCAAAATGATAATAGGCAAAATTTATTCAACTTTGACTCAATCATAGAATTTTTTTTCCCGTGAAATTTTTTTGGCATCATTTTCAACAAATCAAAATTTACAAATGTACATTTCACATCTGTATTCGCTTTTCTGAAAAATTGGCAGTTTAATTTGATAATTTTGATTCAAATCTTGAAGTCCGAATGCTATTAGCTGAAATAAATGTTAAACTGTTGATATTCTTTTACGTGTAAATCAAATTTTGTAAATGAAGTCAAAATTCACCGGGTTTTATAATAGAATACATTTAAATTTCTAATTTTTCCTTTTAATTAGAAAATGACAACATAAAGATACAGCACTGAATTTTTTCCCTTTTTTCCTTTGCTTTAAATAGAAACCTAGTACTCCTGTTGCCACGATTAGAAAAGCGGTATTAAAATAATATACAAAAAACTAATATTTGAAAAACAAATTAAGATGCAGGTTTCAAACAAATTTCATTTTAAAGTACATTTTTTTCCTACACGATGGTGTAAAAATTGGAAATGTGCGACATTAAGAAGTTTAAGAACTTTTAGTAGCAAAAATTGCAATACCGAAATTCATTTAAAATTTTAAAGTGTTGTCATGCGCAAAATGACGTATGAGTTTCGCACAGATACGTTTGACCTTTATAATATAGATAGTAAAAATATAATATTCGTGTTTATTGGAAAGCGTCTTATAAAAATGTTTTGAGAAATATTTATTGTTTGAACATTTTAAGTTATTTTGGAATAAAATTTTGAATAGTATGCATGCTAAGAAGTCTTAATCATTAAGGAGGTATTTTTTCATCTAATGGCAAGAAAGTAAAGCAAACTTATAAATATTTCCACTTTAATATTAATTGCATTCATAAATTAGATTACAATTTTTATTTTTTTTCTCTGGATTTATGTTTTTGTTCGTATTAAACAAAACAATGCCGCTATTTATATATTTTGATGGTAAATTTATTTTTTAACATTAAAATTTTTAGTACTTTAAAATCTAGAAATGTTCATTCATTTTTAGCTCTATTTCTTCGGTGCTTTTTTGTATTTATTGTTTATGTTCAATTACATGTACTAATAGATATAATACGCACTATTTATTATTTTTTTTTTTTTTACATTAAGTTCTTATTCCATGAAATCCATTAAAAACAAATCATGCGTTCAACTGGAATAGAATTAAGTTTTGACCTAAATATGCATTAAAGGCACAAATTTCGAGCGTAAACATGTAAATTATAGCTCCAATGTTAACTTAAAAGGCATGTAAATAAGCGCTGCACTTGGAACATAAGGGATCCAACTTAATATGCAACTGCTATCCAGTCCCTGAAATACGTTTTTTACAGAGTTTGTAAGCAGTGTTACGGAGTTTGTCCAAAGGAAATTGTTACCAAAATATTAAGATTTCAATAATCAAAGACATTGTTCTTATTATGGCATTTTAATATTTATTTAATTTTTTTCCGAATATTAAGAAAAAGAAAAGTCGTTTTCCTCAAAATTCGAGTACAAAGCAAACAAATATAATTATATAAGAAGACTGTATATTTAAAATACGTATTTACTTAGTTAAAATGAACTGTACATTTAAACTTCGAAAAAAAAATTTCAAATGAAAGTAAGTGTATTGCAATATAAGTTTATTGATCAAAACAAAAAGGAAAGACATACAATGATTAATTACGATAAATATCTGCTTTACTCATTAAGTAATAATATTAAAGTTATATTTAATGAACCAGTGTATTCCGGATATTTTAATGAACTACTCCAGTATAAATAAGTACATAATTTTAGGAAATGCCGAAAAAGTCTTTAAGCATTCTTAATTTAAAGTTAATTAAAACACCAATATTTATCGTTATTGAAAAGCATTATATAAAAATATTTTTAAAAAGCATTGTGGAAAGTAATTTTAAAGTAAATTTAATCATTTAAGCAGATTTTTTCAATTGATAGAAAAGTTCTTAGACCTTATAAAGCATTCCGTAATTAAACATAATTTGTTTATTTAAAGACCCACATGCCGGAAAATTGTGTGAGCGTTCGGCTGAAACGTTGTTAACCCATTAGGAATTTTTAGGACTCCATTCAACTACTACATTTCAAGTTCTCCATTTTACATAAGGTTTAATTTTACTATGACCGACATACTTTTCTTTCTGCAGTTATCTATCGGCTATGGTGTTGCAAAGAATCTTTTTCAAGACTATTTTTATCGCACACCTTGGAAAGCTTCGGCGGGCAGAGGGTACAAGACTCTCTTTAAACATCAGTAAAATTATTTAAAACATTTAAATCTTGAGATATTTGTTCAGTTTAAGTCAAGAATGTATTGTTTAACCCCCTCTCTGTATGTATATTTATTTTATCTTTTTATATTTCCTGTTGCCGTGGTCGTTTCAATTCTACTTAGTGCCTTCAATATGTTATGTGACGGTTATGTGAGGAATAAGTCACAGGCTATTCGTGAAAAGGTAAGAAGTGTAAGATTGTACAATATATATATATATATATAGATAGATAGATATAGATATAGATATAGATATAGATATATATATATATATATATATACATATACATATATATATAATATGTATATATACAGGGAGAGCAAAAAGTCAGTAAAAACTTTAAAAATTCATAAAAACCGAAAAAATAACCGAAATGAAAAACGGTTTGCAGGGTTAGCATCCATAGGTCTTGGGGATTTTTTTTAAGACAAAAAAAAAATTCAAAAAACAGCCGACAGATGGCGCTGGTACTTGCGATTTCCGCGGAAATATGCAAATGAACCGGTTATAAGAGCTTGCGCTTCTAATCCACAACTAGTTCACCGTTGTGAGCCGTGAACTTGATCAAGGATGCTCACTGCGAAAGACAAAGCTTTGTTGGTGAAGTTATTTTACATGAACAAGGAATCAGCGACTATTGCTTTTCGTAAATTCCGATTTCAAAAGGATTTGAGGACGGGAAAGGGGCCTTTAACAGCGGCAAGCCTCATACAGCTTGTTCGGCGGTTTGAGGAAACAGAAACGTTGGAGGATCGTGTAAGATCCGGACGACCATCTTTAATAAAGGTCCGCTCGCCGCGTGTTGCAGCCGAAATGGAAGTGTTAGCGTCCGATTCAGCTGCGGGGACCAGCAGTGCTCGTGAAGCAGCCAGACGCTTAGGCTTACCCCAATCATCTGTCCGTAATATTCTTCTAGGAATACTCAATCTTTACCCATACAGATTACAGTCATGCCATGAACTTTTACCAGAAGATACTGCACAGAGAGAAGCATTTGCGAGGTGGGCTTTCTCTAAAATTGATCAGAATCCCACATGGGTCTTTAACATCTTTTGGACAGATGAAGCTCATTTTTCGCTTCATGGAGACGTTAATACCCATAACTGTCGAATCTGAGCGACATCTAATCTACATGAATACACTCAGAAACCATTGCATTCCCCAAAAGTTACTGTGTGGTGTGGATTCACAAGTTCATTTATCATAAGACCCTTCTTCTTTGAAACACCTTGCCGAATAAATGGGTGGAAAACAATTGCGGTAAACGCTCAGCGTTATTTAAAGCTTCTGCGTGAGAAGGGCATGCCATGTTTGCGTGAAAAAGATGCGCTTTCTACCGTCACATTCATGCAAGATGGAGCACCTTGTCACATTGGTACATCTGTCAAGGAATTCCTGATACAGACGTTCGGGGAAGACAATATCATCTGCAGGGGTTGCAAGTTCCCATGGCCCTCTCGGTCTCCAGATTTGACCCCGACAGATTTCTCGTTATGGGGGTATTTGAAATCCCGAGTGTATCGATCTAGTCCGTCTAATCTGTCGGAGCTGAAAGATGCAATCCGGCGAGAAGTGTCATGTATACACCCAGTCCTGCTACACTCTGCAGTTGCTGGATTTGTGACTCGACTCCAATGTGTCATCCCCTGTGGTGGTGGTCATGTGGAACACATACAGGTCAAATAAACGATTTGGAAACATTCTGTTCTTAATTTGGGTATCTTTTCTTTGATTTGGGTACGTCAGCTCCACCTATTGGCTGTTTTTTTAATTATTTTTTCATGTCTTAAAAAAATCCCCGTGACCTATAGATACTAACCCTGCAAACCGTTTTTCATTTCGGTTATTTTTTCGGTTTTTATGAATTTTTAAAGTTTTTACGGACTTTTTGTTCACCCGGTATATATATATATATGTATATATCTATCTATCTATATACATATACATACATACATATATATATATATATATATATATATATATATATATATATATTGCTTTTGTTTGTATTAAATAATATTTTTTTAGTATTGAAAAAACCCTTCTCGCTGTTTGTATGTAAGTACTGTTTCAATGAACATTTACTTTTAAAATTTAAAATACTAAATCTTCTACCAATATCAATTCATTTTTAATTCATCATTTTTTCGTTACTTTTACCTGGGGGTTGTTTGAATACATTATTATTTCAGTTCATATTTCATTAGGTGCAGTAAAAACAAATCCCACGTAGGCAAAAGGATGTGAACTAATTATGAATAATATATATAAACATAAATATCAAAATTCAGAACGAAACCGAATATTCAGTCAAAATATGAAACAATTTAAATTAGGAATGAAAAACCATTCCCCCATAGGACAAACGCAAACTGAGATTAAACATTCGAAAATATCACAGCTATGTGCAAATGACAGCTTTGCCGATGATAACATTTCATATTTCAATGGCTCGCATTTAAATATATACAGAGAATGACAAGTTTTCTAAGGAGAGGAATATCCTGAACAATGGACATATTGAAAAATATAAAAGTATATTTTAATTAAAACTTTAAAATGAGCTATTTAAACGCCGAATATCTTGACGCCGAAAGCATTCGAATGTACACAAATTCTAGCGTTAAATTTAAAAAATCCTCTAAATCGGTTTCGGTTGTATGTAAATGCTATATGTAATTTTTTTGCACAAATATTGAAGAATTCAATGTAATTATAGATAATATTTTTGTTTTCGCACTTTAATATTTATTAAATTTTTTATGGATATTATGAAAAAGAAAAGTCGCTTTTCTCAAAATTCGATATCGAAGTAAATAAATTAACTTATATCAGACGACGCTATCTTTAAAGTAAGTATTTTCTTAGTTAAAATTTAGCGTACATTTAAATTGCGAAAAACATTTCAAATAAAATTAAACGTATTGCAATATAAGTTTATTGATCAAATTAAAAAGGGAAAAACATATCATGAATGCATAGCGATAAATATGTTCTTCTTCGGGAAATAACAACATCAAGTCAATAAATAATGAACCAGTTTAATGCGGATACTTTAAAGTATATCTTAAACATAAATAAGTAAATAACTTTAAGATATGCCGAAAGATACTTTAAGTATTTTGTGCTTTTAATTTAATCAAGGCACTTTCATGTTCATGTTTACTGGAAAGCATGTCACAAAAAGATTTTGATAAATAAGTATTATGTAAGCATCTGAAATTCCTTTTTTTGCAATTAAGTTTTGAATAATAAGCATTCCGCAGACAATTTTAGCATTAAAAGAGTATTTTCTTTTCTTCTAATGACAGAAACATATGGAGAATGCATATAGCAATCCCTCAATGGCCATGCGAAGGGGGCGGTAAAGATGACGGTCGCCTCGGGCGCAGAAATTTTGGGGGTGTCAAAACCTATATAGCATCGTCGTTTATTTCTTTCTTTTCCATAAAAAATATGTATATAAACATATATGGATTTTGTTTGTGAAAAAAACATACATTCCCACAATAACATATTGCATCTGTCTTGGAATCCAAAAGGAGTTATACTGTATTGTTAGATATATTTTTCCCACATGTGTTTTCCTGATCCCCTTTACCGATATATAAGTGCATTGATCTGTTATATTATTTAGTTGTTAAAATCCAACCTTTTTAAATTTGAAAATTGACGCCAAACACATTTTCAATACAATATTTGTGTTTTTAAACTTTTCAGTTTTGTAACACCTATCACAAAGAAAAAGGGTGTTGGTGGTGGAAAAGGCCTCAAATTGAAACTCTGCCCAGGGCGAAATTTTTTCTTCGTACAGCTCTTAATCCCTTAATTAAATGAAAATACGTACTTGATGTACATTACCTTTAACTTTGCATTTCTGTTTTTATTTGTCTGTACTAATAAAGGAACAAATCGTTCTGTCTCTGTATTTGTGCAGGATGTCAAGCTAAATCTACGACACATACGAAACTGAATTTTTTTTTGTGAACATAGTCCAAGACCTCTCCTCAAGTACCTGAGCCTCAGAATTTTAAAATTCTTATAACTGTTTGGGTTAGTAATTAACAACCTTAAGGGGTCTCAGGGGTTGATCGATATGGAAAAACGTGTAAACAAAGCTCTCGCTTCGAGTCCATATAAAAACAGAAGTATTCAGTCTAATTAATTTAAACTTTCTGTTATTTTAAAGGTATGTTTGTAGTCTTGTAAAATTGTAAAATGAAGTACTTCGATGTAATATAATAAGAAATATAGCAAAATTTATGTAACACAATTTTTGGAAAAAAAACAATTATGTGTTATATCACCAACACCAATATATCTTAACGTTGAATAGACTTAAGAACTTAATTTTTGCTTTAAAATGATCAGGAAACTTTATAGAATGAATTAAGGATGTAACAATCACTCGATAAAAACATTATTAAAAAAACTCTCAAACTTAAAAATTTTAAAACCCCCCTAAAAAATACAACTTTTTTTTCATTAAAGTACTCAAATTTTTAAACTTTCTAAACTATATTAATTCATTCTATACATAATGACGTTATACGCATGCAAACAAAATTTAAGCCATTCTATCAAATAGTTTTTTTTTTAATCTTGGTGTTAGTCGTCAAAAATCAAGTTTTGAGTCTTAAAGTTGAAATTATATGGGTGCGGCTATGAAAGTGTTGATACATAAATGCTTATAACTCCGTTAAAAATGCAAATATTTTTATGCGTTTTTTTGCATTGAGTTAAGAACTAATTGAATAATCAAACTAGATAATAAAAAAATCGATTTTTTGAAAAGTTTTCAATCCCTGAGCCCCCTCAACTCACTCTCTTTAAAAATTCATCTCGGTCGTTAGGAAACCGGAGTATTTCACGGATGCGCTCAAGGCTAATATACGCATCGGTCAAAAATGAAGATCCCCCCAAAAAATTTCCCCATGTATTTTGTCATTATTTATTAACAAATATCGTCTAAACAGTATAGTAAAGTTAAAAATTAGAAGACATTTTCTGAAAAATTGTACTCCCTTGTTTCAATACCTCTCTCTGATGCAATCTTATAAGTACCAACGAACCAAAAATATGCTTATAAAGCTGAAACCTCTTTCAAATCGATGGTCTAATAGGTTGTTTTTTTTAATATCAATTTTAACTCTTTAAAATTTAAGGTAATCACTTTGCCCCTCATCAAGAGGTTTTACATTTTAGTGCGAATGATATATATTTCTGTTAAACGTTCTCTAAATATATTCCTTAAATATGCACATTTCTTTATGATATTTTTAAAAGGGCTTGCTTTTAGTTATATTTACAATCCATTAAAATTTCTGAAAATTCGGACAACATTAACAATATTTTGCAAACTTACCAAAACCAACGAAAAAAAAAACATTTAAGCTCTGATAAGGAACCTTAATTTACTAAATCGTTTGTAGAATTTGTAGCGTAGTCGGTAGTTGGAAACTTGATAAGACTTAGTTGAAATTTAAATTGGTACACATTTTGCGATTTTAAGGATTTCATTTTTTTAAGGATTCTAAAGAAAACAAAATTCTGCATTTGCAAATAAATATTACAAGAAAAAATATAAAATAAAAACAGTTGAGTTATTAAAAAAAATTACATATAAATATATCGACTTACAAAATAAAAGAAAAAAAGTAAAAAAAATGTTATTGTTCAGCATTCTTTATGAAAAAAAATTTGTACTTATTTTAATACGATTTCTTAAGTATTCTTAATTTTAAATCAAATGAATTATTACAGGAAAAAAATAAACATTATAAAAGGATCCAATAATAATAATAATGAAACTACGTTAATAGTAGCCAATCGATTCACTAATTATTTTTTTTTTATTTTATTTTTTTTATTTTATTTTTTTTTTTTTTTTGCAATTTTAAAGTTGTTTTTTTATTTATAGCAATAAAATATTTCACTTAAAAAACACTCGCTAGATGGTGCTAGAAAACATTTCAAAGGGTATAAAATGATAGAAACAAAGAGTCTGATTGCTAGGACAATAATTCCAGTACAGTGCTCCCACCAGAAGTAAGAGACAATAAAACCAGCTTAGACTGAAATGTAACCACCGAATTCTTTAAACATTATTTCATTTTTTGTCGGGGATGGTGAGACAAAAAAGCACACGCGCACTTTGAAATAGTATCCAGCATATACGTATTCCAATAGAGAACTAATTAAAAAACTCGAAAACAATAACTCGTAAATTAGAGAGAATTTAAACTCGTAATTTATATACTTTAAGCTGTTGTAAGCTCTTTATCGGAATATAATATGTGATGGATACTATTACAAAATGGGCATACGTGTTATTTTTTGAGCATTTAATTTTTGGTTAATTATCTTAAATTATTTTCCATATTCCAATATAAGTGTTCTTATTTGTAGTTTATACTTTACTTTTCTTTATATGCATTTTCATGTTACATTTAGGTTATTTTACTAAATTTATGAATTTAAGTTCATTTCCATTTAACGAATTTTCTTTGTAATGAGGAGATTTTTTAAACGTAAGCAGGGCTCCCAAATGGTCCGCGAACTGAAGATCAGTATCTTTTAACAGAAAATTTTATGATACGTTTGATCCAGAATCAACTTCCAAAGGGGATTTCTTGACAATTTGTAAGAAAATCTAAAAAGAAAATTTCTCTAAGAAAATTCTGGCGTTCAGTGCGCGGACCATTTGGGAGCCGTGTGTAAGTATTATTTTACAGCATAATTTGTTTTCGTTATCAATTTCTTTGAAGTTTCACTGTACTGTTTCAATAAATAATGCCACAATAAATCATGGGAAAGAAATATTGCTATTTCAAAGGTCAAACACATGTACTTTTTTAGCTTTTAATCTCGTAAACTAATTAAACTTGAAAATTCTGAATGTTAAACTGTATTTAAAAATTTTTCATCATCATTTTAACAATCTGAGACAACAAAGCATCTTCTGTACATGAAAATTGAAACAAAGAAAATCATATTCCATTTTAGAGATCAGATTATATGAATACATCCAGATTATATATTTTTTAGAGGTTAAAAATTAAATTTAAACAAGAATTTTTTTTTAACTGGAAAAAATAATGAAAGTGAGAAATTTTATAACGTTAGCATCTTTATAGTGGATTAATACCAACACTAGTACGTAAAACGTTTTTCATTATCTATTTTTATTTTATTTTATTTATTTATTTATTTTTGTCCTCATATGCAAAGTTGTCTATAAAACAAATTATAAGAACACACATCCCTTATCATCCTGCTTATCTCAAAATGTTTCTTCTAAGATTGCTTTTTTTGCATTCATAAAAAAGCAAAACGTAAAATTACTTTATTGTGTTGAAAATTCAAATTATCTTTTAGCGATAAACTTCCTATAATGGAAATGATATAGCCAGGTACATAAATCGCGCTGCTTTAAAATAATGACTTTGAAATGAGTTATTAATACCCAAGTATTTAACGTCCAACGAAAAATATTTATGTCACTTTGCTAGTTTATTACCCTCAGAAATTTAAGAATTTTTTTTTCAAAGTATTGTTAAAGTTTTTGAAAATAAATGACGTACTTAAAGCAACAATAGGAAGAGAAATATTTCAGAAATATTCACACGATGTGTATTTTTCTGAACACACTTTTATGAAAAATATGTAAATCACTTTTCTGTGATGTTAAAATGTTTTAAAGAAATTGCGAGTAATTTATGTACTTTAAGCTCTTGTAAGTTCCATATCGGAATAAAGTATGCACTGGAAAATATTTTAAAATAGGCATAAGTGATTTTTTTTTGCATGAAATATTTGTTTAAGTATCTTGAAATATTTTTAATATTCCAATATAACTATTCTAATTTGCAGTTTATATCTATATTTTATTTATTTTATTAAATAAAACTATTTTATATTTATTTAACAAATTCTGGCAAAACGAAAAATATTTCTGTCGTTTTACTAATTTACTAGCAGGCTATGCCCGCTTCGCTGGTCCATATTTCCAAACAAACCTTGACTCAAAAAAAAAAAAAAAAAAAAAAAAAAAAAAAAAAAAAAAAAAATGGTGATTTAAAAATTTTATTTTAAAGCAGTATAGACCACCCTGGAATGATCTTCCGTATTGCTGAAAATCATGCCAACGCCATTGCGATATTGTACTATTGTAAGTCGGCGAAAATTTGGGCAATAAAGCACCATCTCTTTTATTTTATCATTTATAGTAGAGTTTCGTATGAACATGAGACCGTTATGACAACAGGAATCAAAATATTCTCGAGTCATCACACTATTACATTAGAGGGTATTGCAATGATTAGTAACATTGATTATCAAACTCTATAAACTTTCGGATTGTACATTATCATTTCTTAGTTCTTAAAATCCTGACATCTGAACTTGCACTATGTGTAGTTCTGGTAGCCTACATACAATGTCATTTCATGTTACATTTTTTAATAAACGTCCTCTGCTAGCAGGTCTACTGTAGTTTCCTATCTGCCTTAATCTGTTCCAGCAAGAATAATAGAGTAAAAAATGTAAAGAATTATTTACAGATAAAGAAGAGTTTTTGTTTGTTTGTATTTATGACGGCCATTTATCTACACGTGGGATATAGGTCCTAAGGAAAGGGTGCCCTCCGTGAAAGTGGCAGACGAAGAAGGGTGTTTCACTTATATATTTAGTAGAACAATGAAGCATAAAAAGTGTGTTTTAAAGCTTTATTATTTGAATAACATTAAAATTACATCAGTTTCACTACCTCTTCCTTTTATAAAACAGTTGCTAACATGTAGCCGTTAAATCAGAATAATCTTGATGACTAAATTTTGTAGAAAAATAAGTCTTTAGTTTGCATCTAATAAAATCTTTCTACCTTCTGTAATCGATTCCATTATGATTTTTAGTGTCAAACATTAGAAGTGCTAGAAACGATATTGTTACAAATGTACCAGACTTATTTCATGTTTGTTCTCAAATAAATGTGAAATTTACGATCATCCATTATTGGCATTTAATGCTATAATTTGACGATAGTTTTTTGTTCGACTACTTGATTATTCCGTCGATCAATTTCGCCAAATTATACAAATGGACATAATTTTTATTTTAAATAACCAAAGAATCAATAAATTACTAAAATGTTAATAGAAATACAAATAAACATCGAATTAAAATTGGTTGATGAAGTAACAATTACATATAACAAATTTAATGTGAAATGAATGTGACATTTACAATCATCCATTGACATTTAACCTTATACTTTAGCGATAGTTTTTTGGTCGATGGGATTATCAAGTATTACCAAATTATATAAACAAATTGTATAAACAATAATATTGCCAATAACATGTAGGTGCAGGTGTCATCTACGGATCCCGTTGGCGTGATTGCAGCAAATTGCGATTTTATGCCTCACGAGGTAATCCGGTAATAGTTGATTATTTTTGAGTAAATTATTTCATTATTTTTCTTTTCTCTTTTAAAATTATGTAAATTGTTTTGTTCCATAATTATTTATTGACTTAGTTTATTATTATTATTTCCTTTTTAAAAAAATAGAAAATAAAAATAAGTAATATAAATGTAATTGGTATTTGAAAACGCAGTGTTCTCCAAATTGGCATCATAAAAAAAAATCACGCCAAGGTGATGCGTGTATAAAAGTGGAAAAATGTTTGCAATAATATAAACAAAAAAAAACGTAAACAAATAATTAAAAAATCGCCATTTCGATAGTTTTTTAAAATAACATCAAGGTTAATTCTCCAGTCGGGCAGCAATAGTAAATTTTCTTTTCTTCGTCTGTTTCATAATAAAAAAACATAAATTTAATAACTTCTAATTAAATAATCTGACTAATTTTCTGTAATCGGATGTATGATCTAAAAGTATCCTTAATACATAAACAAAACAGCGCAATAGTCATGTACGCGCCGAGGTCGGCAGGATAATTTTTTACACTAATTTGGCGGAAAAATCGTTTTCGAATACCAGTTTCATATATATATTTAAATTATTTTCTGTTATTTAAAAAATAATAACAATTAGTATTTAAATAATAAGTATATGACAAAACAGTTTACATAATTTTAAAGAAGAGAAAGGAAATAAAAAAAACATTTTATTAATAATTAAATAAACAATAGTCGGGTTGCCATGCCAGGCAAAATAACATCAATTTAGTGTCCATTAGGTTACCTCGGTGTGTATATGATGTCTGTGCAAACAAAACTTCCGATAATATAACAAATGACGTCATATTTATTTTCCTTTGAAATTTATTTTATTTTAATTTTTCACGTGGATACTGTTCAACTAAAAATTAATTGCCGAGGAGAAATTATTTTCCATATATTGATTTTTTTGGCAACTGAAAAGAAAATGGTTATTTTTTATCGGAAAAATTTTAATTGATTCTGTATGAAAAATAATGAAATTTTGAATTATTAAGGAAAATATTTGAATAAATCAATTAAAAATTAGCCTATGTTCACCGGAAATTGTATAGCTTTCCAACGGTGAAAGAATTTTTTAAAACCGTCAAGTAGTTTCGGAGCCTATTCAATTCAAACAAACAAACAATCAAATCTTTCCTCTTTATAATATTAGTATAGATTACCCTCAGAAATTTAAGTTTTTTCCAAAGTATTGTTAAAGTTTATGAAAATAAATGAGGGGTTTAAAGCAACAATAGGAACAGCGTTTCCTCTGAAAATTTATCACGCCACTGCGTATCATCTAATTCTAAAGCACTTAAACTAATTTAAAAATGGTCATGGACAAACAATGTGTATTTTGTCGAATACACTCTTAAGAAAAACATGTAAATTACTTTCCTGTGATCCTAAAATGTCTTAAAGAATTAGTGACTAATTTATCTACTTTAGGTTCTTGTAAGTTCTCTGTTGGAATAAAATATGCGCTGGATACTATTTCAAAATGGGCATGCGTGTTATTTTTTGTGTATGAAATATTTAAGTACTTTGATTTTTTTTTAATGATATACCAGTAAAGATTTCAGTTTTAAACATCATTGATGTATGGCACTGCATTGTTTCAAACCATAATACTATAATAAATCTTGGTATCTTAAAACACAAATACATATACTTTTCAAGCTTTTAAACTCGTAAACTATTCGAATTTTAATATCCTGAATGTTAATCTGCATTTAAAGTTTCTTTGTTTATATTTTGAGTCATTTGGAAAAACAAAGCATCATCTATACGTGGCAAATGAAAAAAATAAAATCAGATTATATTTCAGAGATCAAATGATATTCCTACATTTATTTTAGAGATTTACAAAAAAATTAAGTTAAGAAAACCTTAATAGAAATCTTCGTTAAACTTTTATTACATTTTTAAAAGTTTTTAATCCACTTAAAGTACTTTTTACGCAATAAAAAATAATTAAAGAAGGGAATTTTGTAACGTTACTTATTTGACACTGGACTAAGACCGACAACTAGGTAAAATCACATTCATGTTTTGTACTGATCTACGAAGCTATGTATAAAACAAATTAATGGAATACACGTCCCTAATTCTCTTACTTATCTCAAACTGTTTCTTTTTTTTTGTATTTATAAAAAACAAAACATGAAATATCATTATTGCTCCTGAATATTCAAATAATCTTTCGGCAATAGTATTCCCATAATGCATATGATATTGCTCGATACATAAATTACGCTTTTAAAACAATATCGTTGAAATGAGTTATTAATGCTCAAGTATCCAACCTCCAACAAAAAATATTTATGTCACTCAGAAATTTAAGAATTTTTTTCAAAGTACTGTTAAAATGTTTGGAAATAAATGAGATGCTTAAAGTAGCAATAAGAACAGTGTTTCCTCTGAAAATTTATCATGCCAGTGCACATCACCTAATTCTAAAACAGTTAAACTAATTTATAAATTTCCACACAATGTGTATTTTTTCAAATAAACTTTTATGAAAAATATGCAAATCACTTTCCTGTGATGCAAAGATGTTTTTAAGAATTTGCATGTAATTAATGTACTTTAAGCTGTTGTAAGCTCTCTACCGGAATAAAATATGTTCTGGATACTATTTCAAAATGGGCATACATGTCATTTTTTATGCATGAAACATTTGTTTAATTATTTTGAATTATTTTCCATATAAGTATTCTTATTTGTAGTTTATACTTATATTTTTCTTCATATGCATTTTCATTTTACATGTAGATTGTTATACAAAATTTATGCATTTAAGTTCATTTCCATTTAACGAATTTTCTTTGTAATGAGGAGATTTTTTTACTGTAAGTATTGTTTTACAGCATAATTTTTTATAGATTTAAATCCCATTGAACTATAGCACTGCACTGATTCAAACCCTAATACCACAATAAATCTTGGGAAAAAATAATGCAATTTCAAAATACAAACTCATGTACTTTTTTAGCTTTTAAATTCGTAAACTAATTAAACTTAAAAATCCTGAATGTTAAACTGTATTTAAAATTCTTTCATCATTATTTTAACAATGTGAGACAACAAACATCTTTTATACGGAATAATTGGAACGAACAAAATCAGATTCTATTTCAGAAATAAGATTATATTCATGCAACCAGATTGTAATTTTTTTAGAAATTGATATAGAATTTCAAACAAGAAAACCTCTATAGAATCTCAGGTTAAACTTTATTGATTTTTATTTTGTTTAAAATTTTTAAAAAGTTACAATATTTTTTTCTTTTGCAATCGGAAAAATTAGTGAAAGTGAGAAATTTTATAACTTTACCTTCTTGACAGTGAACTAATACCAGCACTTGTAAGTTAAACTTTTTTCATTATCAATTTTTTTCCTAATCTACAAAGTTCTGTATCGAACAAATTAATGGAACACACATCCCTTATTCACACACCCGCTTAACTCAAAATATTTCTTTAAAGATTTCTTTCTTTCTTTCTTTCTTTATCTGTTTATTTTTTTATTTATTTATTAATTTATTTTTTATTTATTATTATCATTATTTGCATTTAAAGAAAGCAAAATATTAAATATCTTTACTTCTTCTAAATTCAAGCGATAAGCATCCTATAATTGAAACGATATAGCTAGACACATAAACTGCGCTTTTAAAAGAATAAAGTTGGAATGAGTTTTTAATACTCAAGTATCTAACGAAAGATATTTATGTCACTTTCTTAAATTATTATCCTCAGAAATTTAAGATTTTTTTTTCAAAATATTTTTAAAGTTTCTGAAAATAAATGAACTGTTTAAAGCAACAAGAGGGAGAGTGATTCCTTAAAAAATTTATCACGCAGTGAATATCATCAAAATCTAAAACACTTAACCCATTAGTGCCTAGCGTCCCATTTTTGGGACAGTTTTAAAATATTCAAGTAAGCGCATTTCACACCAGTAAAAAAGGAGGACAAATAAATACTTTCTTTCTCGAGACAAAGTCCTCGATAAATTAATTTAAAAGTTATTCTTGCTTTAAAAGTGGTGGGAAAATGCAAAATTTGAATTTTAACGAAGAAAATAATTCAGGCACTAATGGGTTAAACTAATTTTAAAATGTTGACACAACATGTATTTTTTCGAATAAACTTTTATGAAAAATATGTAAATTACTTGTCTGTAAATCGAAAATATCTGAAAGAATTTACAATAAATTTATATACATTAAGTTATTAAAATTTTTCTATCGGAATAAAATAAATTCTGGATACTATTTCAAAATGAGCGTATGTGGTTTTTTGTGAATGAAATATTTGATAAAGTATCTAGAATTATTTTTCATATTCCAGTATAAATATATTATTTTGTATTTTATATGTTTGTTTATTTTATTTTGTTAAATAAAATTATTTTACATTAATTTAACAAATTCTGGCACGAAAACCTTAACAAAGGCTCCGTTAAACTTTTATTGATTTTATTAGACTAACACTTTGAAAGTACACATTTGTATGCAATTAATTAGAGCTACAAGAAATTAATAAAAGTAAGAAATTTTGTCATGTTATCCTCTGCACACTGGATTAATACCAACAACTGTAGCTAAATCATCATTCCTTGTCTATTTTTTCGTCATTATCTACAAACTGGCGTATAAAACAAATTAAAAAAAAACATCCGTCCATGATTCTCCCATTTATCTCAAGCTTTTACTTTTGAGATTTTTTTTTTTTTTTGTATTCATTAAAAAAAATATATTTTTCTTAAAATTTAAATAATGTTTTGGCAATAAACTTTGCATAATTGAAACTATATAGCTAGATACATAGGTTTAGCTGCTAAAAGAATAACGTTGAAATAAGTTATAAACAATTGAATATCTAATCTCCAACGAAAAATATTTATGTCATTTTACTAATTTATTACCCTCAAAAATTTAAGATCTTTTTTATTCAAAGAACTGTTAAAGTTTTTGAAAATAAATGAGGTGCTTAAAGCAACAATAGGACGAGTGTTTCCTCCTCCCTTATTATGCTAGTGCATATCCCCTAATTCTAAAGCACTTAAACCAATTTTAAAATGTTCCAAAAATGTGTATTTTTTCAAATAAACTATTATAAAGAATATTTAAACCACTTTCCTGTGATGCAGAAATGTCCTAAAGAATTTGCTAGGAGTTTATGTACTTTAAGTTTTGTAATTTCTTTATCGAAATAAAATATGCGTTGGATGCTATTAAAAATATGTCTATATATATATATATATATATATATATATATATATATATATATATATATATATATATATATATATATATATATATATATATATATACAGTGCTCAGCAAAAGTTTAGAAAATGATCGATTACGCTTCTATTTTCAGAAGTATGTACCGGATATTTGTAATTCCTCTGTGATATATTACTTGTGACTTATTCTTTATTCACACACAATAAATTTTGAATTTTACCTTTTACATAAAATATAATGACAAAAAAGAAAATTAACATTGTGGCAAAAATATAGACAATTTGTGTATTTACAGAAAAATAACTACAAATTAAAATCGAGTTGCACCCGCATTCTTGCATTTTGTGCAAGAATGTGACTTTTCATCGAAAAAACTAAATGCTGCTTCACTTGGGGCTCTATTTCGTACCAAACATGTTCAACAGCAGCTCAAACTTAATTAAAAGAAAATTTTAGCCAAAATTTGCATAAACATTACGACATATGATGTCACAAAAGTTTTCGATTGGGTCCGGATCAGAACTACCCGCCGGCCAGTTGAGATCAATAGTATTCTTAGAGTTAAACGAAGTTTTTCTTTTGTATGCAACATGAATAGATGCTAAAATCCATACTTTAGATCAGCAAAAGTCCCCAAATGTCTAAAAATTAATCTCCAACGTATTTACGTAGTCTTGTGTTGCTTGGCAACCAATGAATAACTCCACAGGTACACGAGCAATAAAGCTAAGTGAGGACCAAATTATTTAAAATTCACCTTCTTTTTGTCGACCTAATAAATTCAAAGGATCTTTACTTAAGTCATTCCAATAGTATGCCCACTTGTTTGGTTCATTCAAATTCCACTTTTTTTTCGTTACTGAATAACATAGCGTACCATTTGGGTCCATATGACGTATGTTTGCAAATTAATTGAATTCTCGCCAGTTTATAGCGATATTTTAAAGCTGATTGTTACATCATTTTCATGTAAATTTATTTACCTGTTTCTTTAATTCATCTACGAATCATTTCTGTCGACACAGAAAGTTCTGACTTACTTTTAATGTGATTAGCAATCATTGCTTGTGCAAATGTTAGTTTCTGGATCCTTTTGTCATCTCATTTTCTCGTCACACAAGGTCTTCCAGATTATATTTTGTTTTGAAGAAGTCATCCTTAAACTATACTTCATAGACAGACAGACCACTTTGGACTATTCAAAGATGCTGAAATTTCTGCAACAGTCTTCCATTTCTATTTCAGTTTTCCCACTTCAATTACCTCATGTTATTGAATATTTTTAGCTTGCGGCATCTTCACTAACTGATGCTATATCGAGGTATAATTAAATACTTCAGACATTTGACATCATAACTTGGAAATTTGCATTTTTCCATGAACAGTTGACTAAAAATCAAAAAAGTGTCTAAACTTTTGCAATACGCAAATTTTACTTTTTTCAGTTAGATTAAATATTATATTATATTATAACCATAAATAACCATAAATATTATATTATAACCATTATTTTTATTCTACATTATATAAAATATATTTGAAAATAAGTATAGCCATTTGTAAAACTCACGTGTTCGTATATTTTATTTAAAGGTTAAAAAACACCAGTGTCTAAACTTTTGATGAGCACTGTATATATATATATATATATATATATGTGTGTGTGTGTGTGTGTGTATAATTTTTTTCATTTGTATTTGTTTCATTTATTTTTATTTGTCATCATATGTATGTTATTATAGAAATTTTATGAATTTATTTTCATTTCTATTTAATGAATTTGCTTTGTAACGATGATATTTTTTTAATGTAAGATTTAATGTAATATTTTACAGCATAATTTGATTTGTTAAATCGCATTGATGTATGACACATCACTGTTTCAATTCCTAATACTACAGTATATCTTGAAAAAAAAATGAAATTTCAAAAGAAAAAGACACATATTTTTTAAGGTTTATACTTAAATTTTTCGAATTTTAAAATTCCGAATGTTAATCTGTATATAAAATGTCTTTCACTATACTTTTAATAATTTCAAGAAACAAAGCATCATTTATATGTAAAAAATAGAAAAAAATAATCTGATTATATTCATACGAGTAGATTATATTTTCTTTAGAGATTTAGAACGAAATTCAGTCCAGAAATTCTTAATAGAAGCCTTCGTTAAAGTTTTATTGAATTTTAAATGTTTTTAATCCTTTCACACAAAAAGTTCACATTTTTATGCAAACAGAAAAATTAATAAAAGTGAAGAATTTCATAACGTTACCTTCTTGATATTGTACTAATACAAATACATACTTGTAGGTACAACTTCACTCAATATCAATTTTTATTTTTTTGTTCTGATTTACGAATTTGTGTATAAAAAATTTAATAGAACACACGTCCCTAATTCTACCCTTTTTTTAAACTGTTTATTTAAATTTAAATTTTTATTATTATTATTATTATTTCGTATTATTAAAGAACAAAATAAAAAATAAGTTTCATATCTTGGAAATTAAAATAATCTTTTAATAATAAACTTCCTTCAATAGAAATGATATAGCTGAGGTATAGCAAGAATACCGTCGAAATGAGTTATTAATACTCAAGTATCTAACCTCTGACGAAAAATATTTACGTCATTTTATTAATTTATTACCCTCAGAAATCTTGGATTTTTTCAAAGTATTGTTAAAGTTTTTGAAAATAAATGAGGTACTTGAAGCAACAAGAGGAAAAGAGTCTCCTCAGAAAATATATCATGCCAGTGCATATAACCTAATTCTCAAACACTTAAACTAATTTTAAAGTATTCACACAATGTGCATTTTTTCGAATAAACTTTTATGAAAAATAGATAAATCACTTTCCTGTGATGTGTAGATGTCTTATTGCGAGTAATTTATGTTCTTTAGGCTGTTGTAAGTTTTCTATCGGAATATAATATATGCTGGATACTATTTCGAAATTGGTATATGTGTTATTTTTTGTATATGGAACGCTTGTATAAGTATCTTGAATTATTTTTTTTCATATTCCAATATTAGTATTACAATTTTCAGTTTATATTTATATATATATTTTTTTGTTAAATAAAAATAATTTACATTTATTTAACAAATTCTGTAAGAAAACCTGAATAGAACGCTCTTTTAAACTTTTATTGAATTTTAAAAGTTTTAAACCCTTTCACAGTACACATTTTCACGCAATTATTAAAAGTTACGAAAAATTAATTAAAGTGAGGAATTTTGTACTGTTACATTCTTGGTACTGGACTAATAGCTACACTTGTAGGTAAAATTTCATTCTTTACCTAGTACTATTTTTGCATTATCTACAACGTTGCGTATAAATGAAATGAAAGAAAACACATATTTCCATAACTGTCCCCTTTATCTCAACCTATTTATTTTATTTTATTGTTTTCATAACATGCAAAATAAAAAATATCTTTATAGTTCTTGAAAAATCAAGTAATCTTTTAAAATAAACTTCCCATAATGGAAACGATATACCGTATATACATAAAGGATCCATAAATTGTGCTGCTTTTAAAACAAAAACGTTGGTATGCGTTATTAATCATTAAGTATCTAACCTCCAACAAAAATTATTTATGTCATTTTACTAATTTATTACCCTCATGAGTTTAAGCTTTTTTTAAATGTATTGTTAAAGTTTTTGAAAATAAATGAGATGCTTAAAGCAACAATAGGAAGAGTGTTTCCTAAAAAAAATTGGCATGCCGGTACGTATCATCTAATACTAAAACTCTTAAACTAATTTAAAAATGTTCACACAATGTGTATTTTTTCGAATAAAGTTTTATGAAAAATATGTAAAGTACATTTCTGTGATGCGAAAATATCTTAAAGAATTTGTAAGTAATTTATGCACTTTAAGCTGTTGTAAGCTCGAGTTACGAACTCGAAAAAAATTAGAGAACAAATTAAAAAAACAAAATTTATTTCCACACTATTTAAGCCCGAGAAGGGACAGATATTAAGATAATTTATTTAGTTATTTCGACATTTAATATTAAATTTTGGTTACAAATAAGTTAAAGCAAGTGAATATTAAAAAATTGAAATGAAATTCAAACAATATGATACTAAACCATCCTAAATCTTAGATCCCGATCTAATGAAATCGAAATAAATCTCAGACTTTTTCTGAACATTTGCTTTTTAGATTGTCTATTCATTTTGTTTGCACCTACCGTAAACATAATACAAAATCTGCAATACAAATATTTGCAACTTTAGTTTGGAAAAAAAAGTCTTAGATTTATTTCGATTTCATTTGAACGGAATCTAAGATTTAGGTTGGTTTAGTATCATATTGTTTGAATTTTATTTTTATTTTTTAATGTTCACTTGGTTTAACTTATTTGTTACCAAAGTTTAATATTAAATGTCGAAATAACTAAATAAATTATCTTAATATCTGTCCCTTCTCGGGCTTAAATAGTGTGGAAATAAATTTTGTTTTTTCAATTTGTTCTGGAAATTATGTTTTTGTTTAATATCTCTAGTTTTTTAATAACTATTGCATTCAGATGACTCATTTCAAAATATACTGAGGGTATCATCTTCAGGAATCCCTTATGCGGTATTGTATCATAATTAATGATGCAATTTACCAAGCGACAATAGAAATGATCGCTGGTCCTTATATATTGTTTTCGAATCTGACAACAGGAACAAGGCTGGCTCCATATAAGAGTGGCAACATTCTATACTCTCACTGTAAAAAAAATTACCTTTTCGCTGCATCGTCACTGAATCTCTTTTATAGGGAACTATTATTTTTCTGTATTATGGAGCCTTCTCATTGGTCAAAACAGAGATATTCTATAAAAACGATGGAGTGACGATGCAGCAAAAGGGTCGAATTTTTTTCAATGATGTTAAAAATTCGGAACATTTACTGCATCGTCACTCCATATTTTTTATAAAATGTATCTATTTTGACCAATGAGAATGCTTCATAATACAGTGAAATAATCGTTTTTATAAAAGTGGTGGAGTGACAATGCAGTAAAAGTTTCAGACTTTTAATGGTGTATGTTCAGACTGTGATGAGACAGACACGGTTTTTCAAACTACACAAAATGTGAAAATTTTCTATTCCAAAACTTGACGATAGTCGCCTGAACGAGTACTATTATACAAGTGCAAGAAATTAATTAGCTTCGCTTTAATGGAAAGCTCATAAAAATATTTTGCTATTTTCTTTTCTCTATACTCGTCCTAACCTATCAAATATCCCCGCATATTACCACTTTGATTGGTTGGTTGATTTTTTTCGTCCGATTATCTACGCTAGGGATATAGGACCAAGGGGAGTGCCCTCCGTGGGGTCTTTCTAAGGGAACCTAACCCGTATTTACGCAAGGTTCGAAGAAAAACACGGTAAACTCCGAACGGTTAGGCCGACAGCCGCGATTGGGTTCGAACCCAGCACCTGCCGTCTACCAGTTGAGAGGTCCCAACCTCTCGGACACTGGTGGGGCTTACCACTTTGATATCGAGGAATTCCGTCTGAAAGCATTCCTATATTTAACTCGATAACTGAGCGTGAATTTCAAGACAGAGTCGATACACATAGCGATGCAGTTTAATTTATTTGTGAATCCGGCATACACCTTAAAAAATTGACCCTTTTGCTGCATCGTCACTCCACCGCTTTTATAGAAAAATATTACTTCACCCAATTAAGGAGAATTCTGATGGGTCAAAAGAGAGATATTCTATAAAAACGGGGGAGTGACGATGCAGCAAAAGGGTCAAATTCTTTACAGTGTAGAAAGGACCCTGATACACAGGCACTTGTATTCTGACATATAAGGGTACTTTAAATGTGGATTTTCAGCTTTTTGACACCTATTTTCGATGTGGGTAAGCATCGATGCAGAATTTCCATTTTGGATTTGATTTCCAGAGGATTCATTTGGATTTCCAAGCATATTATTGGCTCTTACTGGCGACTCGCTTTGTTCCAGGCGTCAAAGACTTTCCGACACAAGAAAATCGCGCGCTAACCAAGCGACTCCCCTGGTCCCATAGGATAACATGGAGACCCCTGAAATTTGACGCATGCAGCTTCACAGGTGTAATAGCGCTTTTAAGATGCATTGCGGTCCTGTCTTTTTCGTTAGCCTTGGTTTGAATTAAAAGCGAAACGTTCGCAAAAATGCAGGCTTCTAATTGGCCAATATCATTTCGCTAACAGCTAAAGAGAATTTACGTGGGATCCAGTAGATTTTGTGCTACACACCGTTAAAAAATTTACCCATTTGCTGCAGCATCACTCCACCGCTTTTATAGAAAACGGTTACTTTACTGTGTTATGTAGCATTCCTATTGGCCATAAAAGAGATATTCTATAAAAGCTGTGGAGTGACGCTCCAGCAAATGAGTCAAATTTTTAACATTGCACTATAAAAAGCCCCTTTGCTGCATCGTCACTGCATCGCTTTTATAGGAAACGATTACTTCGCTGTATTATCAAGCATCATCATTTGTCAAAAGAGAGATATTCTATAAAAGCGATGGAGTGATGATGCCTCAAAAGAGTCTCTTTTTTACAGTGTATTAACCAAAAGAGATTGGCCAATTTTAAACCTGCATTTTTTGCGAAATCATCATTAATAATTTTTGATTGGACGACATTTATTTTTACACAATTAGTATTTTCGAAGAAAATTTGTGGAAGCGCATACAAAATGTGGGAAAATGTCTAGTAAATAACTCGTTTAATGTTAAATTCCGCCGATCCAGTGGCGTGGTCGGTTCCGCCATCGCCTCCCACACCGCTGGACCCTGGTTCGAATCCAGCTAGCGGCATGGATGTCTTGTGTTGTCCATGTGATGTGTATTAAATGTATGTACTGTATTTCATGTAATAATAAAGTGTTCTGTAATGGTTTCTGTGTATTAAGGATCATTCGAGGTAACAGCCATTGTAGCTTCTAGACCTCAAAAACATTGTTCTCTCAAACCCTCAATGTTAAATTCCGTATTAAGATAGCATTACGGACTCGCACTGGAAATAAATAAAGCATAGCACTGCCGTGCTATGCTTTAATAAAAATGTAAAAAAAAAAAGAGTCCATTAATAGTATTACATCTTCGTACATTTATAGTGATACATTCGCGGCGGGAAGAGATCTTTAGTATGAGGTATCTTTAGAATTGATAAGCGATCGTTCAGAAAATGATTGCAGTGACAAAAATACATCTAATAATAATAACAATTTTGACTTTAAAAAAAAACTAAAATTTGGTAAAAATTCTTATAAAATCTCGTTTTCGAATTCAGTTCAAATGGGAGGGAGCTGAAATAAAATAGATAAAAAATGGCGAAAAGGAACACTTGAAAGCCAATAAATTGTAAGTGTTTTGAAGAAAAATCAAAATAAAAAAAAAGAATTTTAAAAAAAGAAAAAAACAGGAAAGTTACAAAATAAACTATTCTGCCAAATTTTTTTCAAATAATTGAAAGATTGATCTAGATGGAAATTTTGGTGCAAGATTTTATACATAGGATATGGTTCAAGATCTAGCAGTGATAAATATTTGGGTAGTTTTTAAAGATTCAAGAAGCTTTAACAGCAGGAAAATCTATAAATAAAATTATCACTGTAATTTTGAGAGAAATAAATTTAAAAAAAAAACTGAAATTATCTGTCCACGCACTACCCAAGAAAATTCAAACAGATCATAATGTAGCCAGATAAAGTAACGTTAAAACAATGGAATTGGCGATTTGCATAAAAACTGTTATAATTTGCATGTGAATTATATAGGAACAGGAGAAAAAAGAAACAAATTCCATAGTATTTTTGTGAACTGATTAGATGAAAGAACTATACAATGAAAGTTTAAAAAATCTTATATATATATAATATTTAAATTTATTGTATTTTAATAGCTTATTAATATGAAGGAACATTATTACAAAATTAAGTTTAAAAATTAATGTATATATATAATTTGAAAGAACCGTCAATATCTCCAAGTATTTATTCTGAAATTAGAAATTAAAATTTTCTTCGATGGTATCTATTCACCAAATTTCACATTATGTATATACATATTATAACTCTAGTAGATAAATTGTATTCATTCTTAATAAATATTCATGGTGTTAATCATCAAATCTTATTGCATGTAAATTTTTCCCATACAAATCAACAATAACATCCCTCAAGACCATGGGTCAGCTACGACCCACTTCGGTCGTTCTAGGTGTACAAGAAAATCGGTGATTCTAGGGTTAAGTGTTTTAGAATTAGATGATTGCACTGACATGATACATTTTCTCAGTCAAACACTCTTCCTATTGTTGCTTTAAACAACTCATTTATTTTTAGAAATTTCAACAATACTTTGAAAAAGAAATCTTAAATTTCTGAGGGTAATAAATTAATAAAGTGACATAAATATTTTCCGTTGAAGGTTATATAATTACGTATTAATAACTAATTTCAACATTATTCTTTTAAAAGTGCAATTTAAGGGAGTGTGGGGATACTTGAGCATAGGGGATACTTGAGCCACCCCTAATATCTCTACAGTTGGGCTATTTTTCTTTCTAAAAGTGGCAAGATGATAACATATTTATAGTTCTGAATATGTAAAAAAGAAATCACACACCTTGGTACCATTTTGAAAGTATAGTGATTACTAGTTGTTTTTTCCCTATCTGAAGTAAATATTTAAGTGCATGTTTTTTTATTTTTTATTTTTTTTTGTAATCAAAGTTTTGTTTAATGTTGCAACGATATACATAAATTTAATATGTATAATTTCAATTATATTTTGAATCTAAAATAGTTCTAATAGCTGCATGCTTTATTTAGTAAAACTCTGATAAACAAAAATAGTGGTAGTGGGGATACTTGAGCCAAAATTATATCCTTATATTCACTAATAGATTTTTTTCTGGATGAAAGGCAGAATAATTTTTCATTTTATTATTATTTTTTCTTGATAACGACCTTTTTTATGTAATTTTTTTAAAGAAAACATCCATTTTATTTTTCATTTTTACTAATAAAATAGCCTATCTAGATAAACGTAAACATGGTTTTCAATTTAGCTTTTATTGAATTAAAATAACTTTTTTAAACTGTTTTACAGGTTATAATCTCTAATACTTTACTTAATTAGGTCCAACATATTAAAATATATATTTTTTCATATAATATATTAAGATTACTATTTTATATTGAAATTGTAACCTCTGTTGCTGTAACTATTTTTTAACTAAAAAAATTGAAGAGGAATTGGTAATAAGAGCGCACAAAAAACAAGAAATGCAACAAAAATCACAGTTCAAACTTACCTGCATGGAGCCAAAAGGGAAGACAAAATCTTTTCCTGCGAAATCAAAAAAGTGTGTGAAATAGTAGAATGATACATTTGGCTTAGATTCCGACAGCAACTCAATTAAAAGCATGAGTTCGACAATATCGTTAGAGGAAAATTAAGTCAATGATGGTGATGATATGAAAAGAAAACCTTCTATTGTTGACTGGTTACTAATAAAATATACCAGAAAGAAAACTTTAAAAAGATTTGTTGGACAAGTGCTTAATATTTTGAAAATGAAATTTGCCAGAAGAATTGCAGACTCCAAATTTAAATGGTTCTGAACTGAAGATTTTTCTACCATCAACATAACTCAAGCTGAAATGATCTTTCGACCATCAGTTCTAACGACAAAAAATGATCGTATTACTATTTTGTTTATTCAGTTGGTTTTGAAGGACTTTATATATCATAATTTATCATTCTGTAAAATGTTTGTGCAAAAATAAAGCGAAAATATTATTTTTGTAGATACTTTTCCTTACTGGTTCACGTATCCCTTCACCATGGCTCAAGTATCCCTTCACCATGGCTCAAGTATCCCTTCACCATGGCTCAAGTATCCCTTCACCATGGCTCAAGTATCCCTTCACCATGGCTCAAGTATCCCCCTCATGGGGATACTTGAGCCACGATGTAAAGCAAAAAGTAAAAAATTATTAGACATAGAAAAACAGTTCAAAATTAGTTAAAAGTGGTTTTCAGTTGAAGAAAAAATATCAAATTTTCATTTTCAATATTTTACTTTATTCTAAAAAATTAAAAAAAAATTAAAAATATTAAAATTCAAAAAATGGCTCAAGTATCCCCATCTTCCCCTATGTATCTAGCTATATCGTATCCATTATGAGAAGTTTACTACAAAAAAGATTATTTGAATTTTCAAGAACTATAATGATATTTTATGTATTACTCTTTATGAATCAAAAAATAAATAAATCTTTAGCAGTTTGAGATAAACGGGAATATTTTAGAAGTGTGTGTTTTATGTGTATTTTTTTTATATACGCATGTTTGTTGATAAGGAAAAAAATAAAATGCAAGTGTTTTTACTAGGCCAGTGTCAAAAAGGTGATGTTATAAATTTTCTCACATGTATTAATTTTTCGTAACTTTTATTCATTGCGCAAAAATATATACTTTGAAAAGATTAAAAATTTCTAAAATTCAATAAAATTTTAAAGGAATCTTCTATTAAGGTTTTCTTGCCAGAATTTGTTAAATAAATGTAAATTACTTTTAATTAACAAAATAAAATAAACATAGATTAAATCAGCAAATTAGAATACTTATCTTTAACTGTGAAAATAATTGAACATGCTTAATC
The DNA here is from genome assembly GCA_964019185.1 of Maratus speculifer. Lineage (NCBI taxonomy): Eukaryota > Metazoa > Arthropoda > Arachnida > Araneae > Salticidae > Maratus > Maratus speculifer. The sequence goes on along the minus strand of OZ025290.1, from coordinate 144,986,353 downwards.
AAATATCTCATACCTAAAATATAAAATATATGAATGCTTTGAAATAGTATTCAGAACATATTTTATTCCGACAGTGAAATTACAACAACTTAAAGTACATAAATACCTGCCAATTTTTAAGACATTATCTCATCACAGAAAAGTGATTTACATATTTTTCATAAAAGTTTATTCGAAAAAATACACATAGTGTGAACATTTAAAAATTAGTTTAAGTGTTTTAGGGAATTAGATGATATGTATTTTCATGATAAATTTTTTATAGAAACACTTTTCCTCTTGTTGCTTTAAGCACCTCATTAATTTTCAAAAACTTTAACAATACTTTGAAAAAAAATCTTAAATTTCTTAGGGTAATACATTAGTAAAGTAACATAAAATGTTTTGTTGGAAGGTTTGATACTTGAGTATTAATAACTCATTACAACGTCATTGTATTAAAAGCAGCGCAATTTATGTATCTGGCTATAACATTTTCATTATAATAAGTTTATCGCCAAAAGATTATTTGTATTTTCAAGACAATAAAGATATTTTATGTTTTGCTTTTTTAGAAATATAAAGGGTTTTCTTAAAAGAAACGGATTGAAATAAACGAGAGAATTTGGGACATGTTTTCTATTAATTTGTTTTATACACAACTTCGTAGATCACAGCAAAACATTAGTAATAGATAATGAATAGAGTTTTACCTACATGTGTCGGTATTGGTCCAATATCAAGGAGGTAACGTTATAGAATTCTCCACTTTTATTAATTTTTCTCATTGCGTAAAGATAATCGCTTTAAATGCTTTTTAAAATTTAATAAAAGTTTAATGGTGGCGTCTATTAAGGCTTTCTTACCTGCACTTCTTTACAAATTTCCAAAGAAAATATAATCTAATTGTGCGAATGTAATGTCATCTCTTAAATATAATCTGATTGTATGAATCTAATCAGTTCTCGGAAATATAATCTTAAAATATAATCCTAAAATATAATCTAAAATATAATTTTCCATTTGTCAATTATAAATGACGCTTTGTTGCCTCAAACTGTTAAAAGTGTGATTAAAGAAATTTTAAATACAGATGAAGTTCAAGATTTTAAAATTCGATTAATTTACGAGTTAAAACATAAAAAGGATGTGAGTTTGTGTTTTGAAATTGTAATATATATATTTTTTCAAGATTTATTGTATTATTAGAGTTTGTAACCTCGACTATCAGGAACTATTTTTTGGATTCTCAAAATATTCGTTCTAATGAAATTTACATAAAATTTTCAATTTTATTTTATTTTGTATTAGTTGTAAAAATAATTTAAAAATAATAATTTTGCATAACGAACACAATTAATCGAGTAATAAGTTTTCGAGATATTTATATTTCCCGCACTAATCGATTTTTTTATGAATCTGTATTTTATTCAAATTTCAATCCAAATATTTATTTTATTGGGAAATGAGACACTTCATAGAGTAAGTAAACTGTTAGTAGAGTAAGTTTTATCTTTTTTGGAATTATAAGGATATCTCTTTTACTACTTGGTTATTATGTCAACCAAAAATTATCGCAAAGCTATAAGATTAAATGTCAATAATGGCTTTCCGTAAATGCCACATGCACTTGACATTAAATATGCCACAGGTGTTTGTATATCATATCTTCTTTTAGGTAGTTTTCATTAAAAAAAGTAAAAAGCTACCTATTGCAGCCGTCCGGAGGGAAGCACACCCGGAAAATTTTGGTATATTATCACCGATCACCACCCTCCGTTCAAATGTTGACATATATATATATATATATATTTTTTGCCAACTCCTATTTTTGATATAGTTTGTTATTAATGAGTTATTCCATATTTTGATGTTGTTTTGCAGTATTATCTAATGGTTCCATATATATATATATATATATATATATATATATATATATATATATATATAATATATATATATATATATATATATAACATATATATATATATAACATAACATATATATATATATATAACGAAATCATTTTGTTGCCATCTGCGAGCTCCGGCTAAAGGACTAACATTCCCACCCCAATTTTTATCCGTTTCCTACTATGACTATCTGGCAAACGATGTTCCGTAATTGGTATTTTGTCTCTGCCATATTCAAATTTTCTTCGTGCGTCTTGGTCGTGTTTTTCTGGGAAGTTCGTAGAGCTGATTTTGTGAGAGCATTACGCGTCCGTTTATTTCAATAACCATAACGTTCCAACCCTGTTTAGGGTTTTCGCATGCGCTGAGAATTTCGCGATGAAAAAAAATGGGTGTTGCCATTTGAAAATTACGAGTTTCTGTAACTATTAAAGTAACCGTGAGCGCCATTTTGTTGCCGTTCACAGAATCTCGAGCTCATACTCTGAATAGCTATATCTGAAATTTCATCTCGATCGATTGAACGGACTGGCCGCTAGAGCTCCATATATCGGCAAAGTTTTTTTATGACCACGCTGTATATATAACAGGTTTTGTAAGCTTTTCAGATTTTCCAGGATATGTTGCGGCCAAAACCCGGAGCCTGGCCAATTCTAGAACTGGCCGGCCAATACCCGAACTGGCCAAGCTTCCCGGCCAATACTCGAAATACATGAAATGAATAGCGTATTTCGGGTTTTGGCCGGCCAATTCGCGAACTGGCCGAGAAGCCTTGGCCAACACCCGAATTGGGGATTTAAGGCTACCCAGTAGATGCGGCGCCGTCATGAAATTCTTTTAGAAATTGTTTCTTATTCAAAGAAGAACGTAATTTGCGACGGTTCCGTTTGATGGCACTGATATGCACACGTGACAGAAAAGGATATTTCCATGCTATTCTGATATGCCACCTTAGTGGTCTAAATTGCCATTTTTTCTAATAGAAATATTATTTTTTATTTGTATAAAAATGGTCTCAGTAAATTTATAGTATTTCGCATTATTTCCAATTCTTTTGAACCTGATTAACTACATTCTGCAGAAGATTCTTTACAAATTAAAATAAACATGAAGGGGGATTTTTTTAAAGTAATAAACGTAACTCATCGACAAATATGCAATTTTAAACTTAAAACAAGAAAGGAAATGAATCACTGTGTAGATTACAAAATATCATGCAACTCTATCGCAATGTTGTTAAGAGAATTTACTCCGGTTCTTTTTATGTAAAGAGATATCCACATAAGCATAAAAAAAAGTAAAATTTCATTTCAGCAATAGGTTTCCGCAACTAGTAATCTATTTATTTTATCTTTCATTAAAGCTTTCTATGATCTACAAATTGCTTTACAAATAAATATTAAAAGTTTATCGCAGCTGGAAATGCACATGAAAAACAATCGGAATATAAATGGTAAATTCCACCTACTCAATAATCAATAGAAAACATGTTGTAGAGCATATTAGAAATGTATAAAGGGTTTATTATGTTTAAAGTTGTGAAATATAAAAAAAAATACTCTGTAAAAGTATTTCTCGCATATATCATAATTCCTTATCGGAATACTTTTTTGGAGTCCCTATTAACGATTTATAATGATTTCTTAATCAATATTCTACAAAGAAACCTACTGCTTCCCTCATGAGTGAGGCATATAAATTTTACTATGTTTGAAATATGCCATAATTCTTTATTGGAATTGTTTTGGCGCCCCTATAAATGATCTACAAATGCTACTTAATCAATACGCAACAAAAGACATTGTTTCTCACATCAGTGAGGCTCATGAATTGCATTATGTTTGAAATAGTGTAATATCATTAAAATAACCTATAACAGATTTTTTGGCATACATCATAATTCTATACCGGAATTCTTTTTGGCGTTCCTGTAAACGAACTGTAACGGCTATTTAATCAATACTTTACAAAAAAAGTATCACATGTGCATTATGTTCGAAATCGTGTAACATCATTAAAATGCCTTATAAAAGATTTGTTCGCATGTATTATATTTCCTTATAATGGCTACTTAATCAATATTCTAAAAAAAAATATTGCTACTCACATGAGACAGGCTTGTAAATTGCATTATGTTTGAAATAGTGCAACATCATTAAAATACCCTATAAAAGGTATTTTGGCATACATCATTATTCTTCATCGGAATTCTTTTTGGCGTTCTTATAAACGTACATTAGAATGGCTACTTATTCAATATGCTACAAAAAATTTACATCCCACATATGCATTATGTTGAAATAGTGTAACATCATTAAAATACTTTATGAAAGATTCCTTGCATTTATCATAATTCTTTATCGGAATACTTTTTGCGTCCCTACAAATGAGCTATATTGACTACATAATCAATACTCTACAAAAAAGCATTGCTTCCCACATGAGAAGGGCATATAAACTTCATTATGTATGAAATGTATCATAATTCTTCATTGGAGTCATTTTTGATGTTTCTATTAACGAACTATGATTACTAATTAACCAATACTCTACAAAATATATATTGCTTCCTACATAAGCTAGGGTTGTAAATTGCATTATGTTTCAAATAATGTAACATTATAAAAATGCTCTAAAAAGGATTTTTTGGCAATATCATAATCTTTATCGGAATTCATTTTGGCGTCCCAATAAACGAACTAAAATGGCTACTTAATCAATATACTCTATAAAAAAAGTTCTTCTACACTAGAGAAGCATGTGATTTTCATTAAATTTGAAATAGTGTAACATCATTAAAAGGCACTAAAAAATTCTTTCATCATTTTCTTAGTAATAAAATTTTCAGTGTTTCTGAAAAAATCTAGAATTGCTATATTTCATGCACTGTAATAAATAACTGTTTGTCGTCTTTATTAATGATACATAGGTACCAATTTTATTGTAATGTAACAACATTAAAATGTACCGTAAAAACGATTCTTATTGATTATATTGAAACGAAATATTTTTGTATATCCCGTAAATTAACAAAAAACAGTACACAATTCCCTATCAGTGCCAAAATAAATTGATAAACGAAATAAGATAACAAATACAAGTCATCCCGAGCCTTTACTCGAGTTAGAGAACGGCCAGGTAGACGACTACATTATTTGAATTCATAGACACTTTCAACTGTGTTAGAAATGATTAAACCGAGTGCCTCTATCTATTTCGGGAATTGGCCAATCACATCTGGCCAGTTCGCGAATTGGCTAATCGCATCTGGCCAGTTCGCGAATTCTAGAATTGGCCAGTCATTTTTAAACGTTACTGGCCAGTTCGGGAATTGGCCGGCCAGTTCTAGAATTGGCCGATTTCGGGTTTTGGCCGCAACATATATATATATATATTTTTTGCCAACTCCTATGTTTGATATAGTTTGTTATTAATGAGTTATTCCATATTTTGATGTTGTTTTGCAGTATTATCTAATGATTCCATATATATATATATATATATATATATATATATATATATATAATATATATATATATATATATATATAACATATATAAATATATAACATAACATATATATATATATAACGAAATCATTTTGTTGCCATCTGCGAGCTCCGGCTAAAGGACTAACATTCCCACCCCAATTTTTATCCGTTTCCTACTATGACTATCTGGCAAACGATGTTCCGTGATTGGTATTTTGTCTCTGTCATATTCAAATTTTCTTCGTGCGCCTTGGTCGTGTTTTTCTGGGAAGTTCGTAGAGCTGATTTTGTGAGAGCATAACGCGTCCGTTTATTTCAATAACCATAACGTTCCAACCCTGTTTAAGGTTTTCGCATGCGCTGAGAATTTCGCGATGAAAAAAAATGGGTGTTGCCATTTGAAAATTACGAGTTTCTGTAACTATTAAAGTAACCGTGAGCGCCATTTTGTTGCCGTTCACAGAATCTCGAGCTCATACTCTGAATAGCTATATCTGAAATTTCATCTCGATCGATTGAACGGACTGGCCGCTAGAGCTCCATATATCGGCAAAGTTTTTTTATGACCACGCTGTATATATAACAGGTTTTGTAAGCTTTTCAGATTTTCCAGGATATGTTGCGGCCAAAACCCGGAGCCTGGCCAATTCTAGAACTGGCCGGCCAATACCCGAACTGGCCAAGCTTCCCGGCCAATACTCGAAATACATGAAATGAATAGCGTATTTCGGGTTTTGGCCGGCCAATTCGCGAACTGGCCGAGAAGCCTTGGCCAACACCCGAATTGGGGATTTAAGGCTACCCAGTAGATGCGGCGCCGTCATGAAATTCTTTTAGAAATTGTTTCTTATTCAAAGAAGAACGTAATTTGCGACGGTTCCGTTTGATGGCACTGATATGCACACGTGACAGAAAAGGATATTTCCATGCTATTCTGATATGCCACCTTAGTGGTCTAAATTGCCATTTTTTCTAATAGAAATATTATTTTTTATTTGTATAAAAATGGTCTCAGTAAATTTATAGTATTTCGCATTATTTCCAATTCTTTTGAACCTGATTAACTACATTCTGCAGAAGATTCTTTACAAATTAAAATAAACATGAAGGGGGATTTTTTTAAAGTAATAAACGTAACGTTTTTTTATGACCACGCTGTATATATAACAGGTTTTGTAAGCTTTTCAGATTTTCCAGGAGTAATAACCGTATGTTTCATGAATATTGGTTCCGAAAATATTGGTACCGAAGAATTTCCTAGCTGGCGTACGAACCCTGATGTATATATATATATATATGTATATTAAAAAATTTAAAATGTTAAAAAGTAATAAAAATATATATATAATAGGTTGGTTGGGTGGGTAGATGTTAGAGTACGGTGGAGGGTGGTGTTGTATGGATAAAAACGCAAAGGTTAATTATTAAAAAAAAAAAAAAAAAAAAAAAAAAAATTGAGAGTGGGTTATTTATTTTAACATAATTTTTAAACTGTTTAATTTACACCAATATATGGATATTTGTCTAGTTATATCTATAATTAAATAGCTATATTTTAATTATCAAATTATTTTTAATGTTATTGATATAATTTTTGGTATTATTATTAATATTATTACTATTATTATTATTATTATTATTATTATTATTATTATTATTATTATTATTATTATTATTATTGTTGTTGTTTTTTAATTTTTATTATCCTATATTAAGATAATGAGTTTTTACCATGTAAAGTCACAATAAATGTTACTGATTAAAGTAACAAAAATGTATTTTAAGTTATATGTTAACATGAATGTTATCTCTTAATTCTAATTTTATTCATTTTATTAATTTAATTTTATGTTAATATCGATTATTAATTATTTTTCCGGTTCAATTATATTTCCATTCTGCTTTATCCTTTTTGTTTGTTATGGAAAACTATTATTTTTACTTACTTTCAACTCCTTTTTGTAAAATATCTTTGTTCCTTGTTTAATAATTTGGTTTTTGTGTGATGGTAGTCCCAAATTCGTATTGTTTTGCTTTTTCATGGCAAATACGAAGATGAAACCACACACTCCATTTGTAGTTCCAAAGTATTTGGGACCTGAAGATTCTGCTTTGGTTCTACAAATTTCATTTGTATTCATATTATTCTTTTTTCCTTCCATGTTCAATGTACTATAAGTTATTAAATTCAATGGTTAATTTCAAATGGTTAATATTGTTTACTATAATTCAATTTAATTCTTTTATTGATAAAATCCATTGGTGAATCTTGTTTACTTTTAATGGTATTATATTAGCATTCAAATTATTATGCTGCTCCGCGCGTGTAATTATGAATGTATACAATTTGATATTTAATTGATATCTTTTCATTTTGAATAGTCATAATGAATTTTTTCCTATTGTGGTATCTTATATATAATTAATATAAGGTACCCTGGGGTAATAACGCCAGGCGGGGTAATAACGCCAAGTGCTTATATTTTGCATAATTATGAATTAATCAGGTAAATGACACCCATGTGCTCTGCGCAGAAGGGTTTTGAGTCATATAAATCACAAAAAACAGCTTCAAGTTAATTTGTTTCATTTTTAGGTCTTATTGTATTTACAAGCAACTAAAATTAACGCTTGATCTAAAATTTGCGAGATACGTTTTGTGATGTGAAGACTATTTTTTTATCCGGAAATACTTTGTTAATTACATAAATTTGTAGTGCATTTCATGTACTTTTAAAATGTTGTTGAAGATTTTCGATATCTTCTCGAGATAATTTGTAATTTAAAATGTACTGCACAATAACTATATCGGGGTAATAACGCCAATCCTTGACATTAATACCCCGGTTGATTCCCTACAGTGGCCGAGCTACATCCTAAATACTGATTCAAATAAACACAGTTAAAACTGTGCGATGTTTCTCATATTTCTATTTAAGCGGTCCTTTTTAAGCAAAAAGAAGCTCACGATCTGATATTCTTTTGCCTCACTCCCCCCCCCTCCCACACCATACCTTTATTTTTCTTACACTTTCACAAAAAATTGAACATTTTCAATAGTTTAGAATGCAATTTGTCAATTTCTAAGTTTGCAGAGTTTGTATTTTTAGAATTGGGCAATCTACATGTTATTTCATTTCATTTCATTCCATGTTATTTCATAGTTTTGTTTGCATGGCGTTATTACCCATATAGGTGGGTAATAACGCCAAATAGCATTGGTCAAGAAAAAACGCCATTACATTTTATGAATACATATATGTTAAATTATTTTATTTTATATAGATAGTCAATGAGTTGCTGCATCAGATCCTATATTTGTTTGAAAAATACAATCTAAAACTAAGCCGTGAAAATTGGTAGAACCTTAACGTGGCGTTATTACCCCAGGGTACCTTATAACATCCGTTGCTAATAGCAATTTTATAAATATGGTGCGCATAGGTAATTGCTGCTATCCGCATAACCTTTGTGTATTGTCTGTGAGATTTCTACAATGTAGTTTTCCGTTACCACTTAATAGGATTTCCATTAAGAGTTGCAAATTGTTTCATCATGAATATTATATGTGGTATATTTATAATATTTTAACTGTTAATTTTGCTATTTTGTTTAATTCATTGTCTTGATATATGGTATATTAAATGTCAAAATCAATATTCATTATTTATTATTTTTTAATATTACAGTAATACATTGAAATTATCATTATTTATTATCTTTTACATTAAATAAATACATTGAAATTATGATTAGTTAAGCCTATGTGAAATGTAGTAACAATGTGAGCATTGTGCTGATATGTTAATTGGATAAGTTTGTGGATTATTATGTACGGTGATTTTTTCACTTTTAAATGAGTCGATTTTGTGATTTTGCATTTATTGTACTGTGAGTACTATGATTCTTTTTATATGTGGTGTGGGTTGGTAGTATTATGGTCGTGTATTGTTTCCTTTTGGAGGTTTGAGTATTGCTTTAAAGCTTTGTACATATTGTATCTATTTTCATTTTATAGTTGTATTATTCTAGATCCTTTTCTTTAGTAAATTATATTAGTCAAGATACTCGATTATTTAACGGTAATTTTTCTATTTTTATCTTTTTATTATATTTGTATTTTCTCTTATATTATGGCAGTACTTAGTAAAAATCTCGATCCTGGCAAGATACACAATGCTTCTTTGCAGTGTAGTGCCCGGTACAGGAGCAATAATAGGGTTACTCCTGGACCGTCATCCAGTTTCCATATACATGCTCCTCCTCCTCAATTATATTTTCAGAAATGTTCTGATATCCGATGTAAAACTTGTCCATCTGCTTCTCAGTCACAAATCGTATCAGATCCTCATATTTCTATTTTTTGTAAGGCTTTTAATGTAATTTATAGTATAAAGTGTAACATTTGCAATTTGAAATATATTGGTGAAACTTCTGGTCCTCTTCATATACGCATGAATCAACATCGGTCAGATTCTGATAAAAATTTAGCAAAAAATATACAGTCTACAGCTGAAATACAGCATTTTCATAAACATAAATTTAAAAATACTACTATTGAAATAATACAAATTCAGAAAAATAAATCTGAGCGTCTCTATTTAGAGTCTTCATATATGAAATATTATAATACAATTTATCCTTATGGTCTTAATAGTGAGGTTTTTAAAAGATCTGTTAAAGTTTTTTCATCTATAAATGATACTACAGATTATTCTCCCCTTTATCATAGCTTAAATCATCTTATAAATCCTAAAACTACACGTAACAAAAGAGGTAAAGGTTCATCTTCTAGTATTACTCCTAAAAACATTATAATTCAACAAATTAATAATCTGCATCGTAATTATTTAAAAAATTACAATTGGTTTCTAATACGTAAATATATTTTTGGAATAAAAAAGAAACATATAGTACAATATTTAAATATTTTTCTCAGTAAAACTTACTCTAAACATTTTTCAGATGTTTTTTATGATCTCATTATGACTCGTGTCAACCTTTACAATATAAATTTACTAAAAAAACCCAAAAATCTACAAACTAATACTCAAATGGTAATTACTTTTTCTAATCCAATATTTAATAAAACCAATATTAATTCCATATTAAATGATAAAAACTGTCAATTTCCTATTAATAATATTCATATTTCTAAAACCTTTAAGTATCCCATATCTATCGGCAGAACGATTTTTAACTATAATTCTTTCGCTAAATCTTCTTTTGATGCTAGTACTTTACTCTGTAAATGCAATGACCCCTCTCTACAAAAATATATAAATAAAGATCATGGACATATTATTACTGGTAATCTTAATCTTGTAGATGATTTACAACTTAGAAGAATTATGGGTTATGGGACCAAGTACAGAATTCCATCCAAATTAAACATTACATCTATCATAAAACAATTTACATATGATATAGATATATTTATTTATAAACTTGCAATTTATTATAATAAACCCATTGAATATTTTAATCAATGGAAAATATTAGTTATCGATAAATTAACCAGGTCCTTAAAATATAATATTTCACACCTAGAATATGTAAATACACAGCATCTGTTTAAGCAAATCAATAAATTACAACAAAACTTTGTAATAACTTATGTTGATAAATCTCCTAATAATTATGCCATTATTTGTAAATCTTATTATCATCAGCTGCTTAAATCTAGTATATCTAATAATAACACATTCCAAAAAATTAATGATAACTTACTTGCCAATAATCGTAAAATTAAAGGATTCTATAAATTATTAGACATTAACCCTACTAACTTTAAATATCCTTATCTAGTCCTTATACCCAAATTTCATAAGCATCCTGTTAAATTCAGAACTGTTACAATTGGTTGCAATACTTATAATAATGCTGCTAACAAACTTCTATTAGTAATTCTTAATCAAATATATAATATTACAAAAAAAAGTGATAATACACATTGCATAAAAAATAGTTATGAACTGGTCCATATTATGAAAAATCTTAAATGTATAAAAAATATCACTACCTATGATTTTAAAGATTTATTTAATAATATTGATTTATCGGATTTACATAATATCATAAATGAGCTTTTTAAAAAATATCAACACGAGTTGGATATATCACATAATATCGATTCTGATTACTTTCATACCTTAACTAATTTCATTATCTATAATAATTTTATCATGCATGATAACAATATATATATTCAAAATGTTGGTATACCACAAGGTGGTAGTACATCTAGTGTATTATCTGACTTATACTTATATTACTATGAACGTCATTATTTAAATAATACAATACATTTATATCGATATATAGATGATGTAATTTTAATTGATACTGATAACACCTGTTTATCTCAATTCCCTGTTGATTATCCTTCTAATCTAGAACTTTCAAAAAACCTACTTTTTAATAATACAATCAATTTCTTAGATATTAAAATTATATTAAAAGAGAACAAATTTATAACTGATATTTATGACAAAAGGAAAGAATTTAATTTTAATGTTAATACCTTTACTAATTTTAAATCTTGTCTTCATAATTCTGTATATCGTAATATAATACTTAACCATTTATATAGAATAAAATGTCTATGTTCTTCCCATTTAATTAATACTAATATTAAAAAGCTTGTATATGATGCTATAAATAATGGTTATCCTAAAAAATTCATATATTCTTTAATTTATAATTAGATATTACATGATCTTATAATTAATTCTTTGCGTAAAAAATGTATAAAAAAATTATAAAACATAAAAATAATAATAAAAAATTAAAAATGTTAAAAAGTAATAAAAATATATATATAATAGGTTGGTTGGGTGGGTAGATGTTCGAGTACGGAGGAGGGTGGTGTTGTATGGATAAAAACGCAAAGGTTAATTATTTAAAAAAAAAATGAGAGTGGGTTATTTATTTTAACATAATTTTTAAACTGTTTAATTTACACCAATATATGGATATTTGTCTAGTTATATCTATAATTAAATAGCTATATTTTAATTATCAAATTATTTTTAATGTTATTGATATAATTTTTGGTATTATTATTAATATTATTACTATTATTATTATTATTATTATTATTATTATTATTATTATTATTATTATTATTATTATTGTTGTTGTTTTTTAATTTTTATTATCCTATATTAAGATAATGAGTTTTTACCATGTAAAGTCACAATAAATGTTACTGATTAAAGTAACAAAAATGTATTTTAAGTTATATGTTAACATGAATGTTATCTCTTAATTCTAATTTTATTCATTTTATTAATTTAATTTTATGTTAATATCGATTATTAATTATTTTTCCGGTTCAATTATATTTCCATTCTGCTTTATCCTTTTTGTTTGTTATGGAAAACTATTATTTTTACTTACTTTCAACTCCTTTTTGTAAAATATCTTTGTTCCTTGTTTAATAATTTGGTTTTTGTGTGATGGTAGTCCCAAATTCGTATTGTTTTGCTTTTTCATGGCAAATACGAAGATGAAACCACACACTCCATTTGTAGTTCCAAAGTATTTGGGACCTGAAGATTCTGCTTTGGTTCTACAAATTTCATTTGTATTCATATTATTCTTTTTTCCTTCCATGTTCAATGTACTATAAGTTATTAAATTCAATGGTTAATTTCAAATGGTTAATATTGTTTACTATAATTCAATTTAATTCTTTTATTGATAAAATCCATTGGTGAATCTTGTTTACTTTTAATGGTATTATATATATATATATATATATATATATATATACATAATATTCATTATTGCACGATTTTATGATGAATATTTTACCTTTTTTAAAAATATCTAAATTTAAACATATAGGTTACTTTATAATTTGAAAATAAAAGGAATATCACTTCACAAACAAAATGAATAGCCATAACTCTTACAACTTTTCAAAAGAAACAACTTAAATCACTTAGGAGTTTAAAAAAATTATTTTTACACATTAATGACGTATTTTCAATATCTGTAATTTTGAAACATGAAACTTCTTGGAAAAGAGATTTATTTCGGTATGAAACTGCCGATAGGTAACTCTCTCTCTTATCAAAGATTTATTTGCAGGGATTATTAAAGTTATGGAATCATAAGTCTTTTGAATAAGGAAATCGATAACTTTAAAATTAACATTTTAATGGAATTAGATATACCGCAATAATAAGGAATTAACTTTGCTTCTAGAAACATTAAAAATTGCGTATATTAGCAGGAAAATTTTAGCAAAGTATTTTTTCGCTTTGTGTATCTACCCCATATATTCAAAATCTTAATTAAATGAATTTATGAAAATACTTATTATGTTTTACAGCTATTTCTCCTAAGATGTGGCACATTTTGGGTTGAAAGTAACACCAACAATTCATTTTGATCCACAAGTGCCAAAAGTGATATTAGAATTATTTTATTTATTTATTTATTTATTTATTTTTACTTTCTTCTTTTTTCTCAGTACCAAATTGAAATTGAAAAGTGAAAATATTTGTTTGAACATACAGGGTGTCCAGTAAATGACTGCCCCATTTTGAATTTAAATAACAAAAAAAAAAAAAAAAAAAAAAAAAAAAAAAAAAAAAAAAAAAAAACGGTTTGAGATAAAAATGTGCGATTCGTTGCATTGTTATCAGAAAATCAATAAATTTTTAGATAAGCAATTTCTTAAAATAGTTCAAATTTCGGCCAACAGATGGTGCTGACGTAAGCAATAGGCTGTTGAATTTCAAACATTACTCTAGTTATTATGCGCATGAGATTTTCGGCTCATTTCGCAGAGTCAGATCTCAGCCGACATGTTAAATCGACACTCCACTCACCTGCAGAAATAGAATTCTTTGGTCGGAAAGAGATTAAAAAAAATATTAATGATTGAATAATGCCTATTATACTTCATAAAAACCAACAAAATATTCAATGACTTTTCACACATTTACCATAAGTAAATTGTATTAAAAATTTTTTTTGTAACCGGTTAGCTGATTCTCTTTTTACTCACAATAAATTGAAAATGTGGGATAAACATCGCTTTTTTAAGTTAAAAAAATGTTAATATTTAATCTAAATATTTCTTCCATTAAATAGTATGAAATTGCACTTAAAAAATTACTGATGTTAAAAAGCTTTAAGTTATGGATCACGCAAACTCTTCTTGCCTACGTCGTGCAGTGAAATCAGTTAAGGGCTTAAGACAGAGGTACGGATATAGTGTTGGAGCAAGTTCCTTGTCTAAAAACAGCGAAACAGGGATTTATAAATTGGCACATAAAAATATAACAAACCTTAGGATGAAGGAATCTGTTTATAACAAATCCTATTTTAAACGAAAAAAAATATTGATTTCGACGGAGAAAGTATCATACAAAACCAGCTGCTGTTACGGAAACCTGTCTAAATCGAAATACTGTTCATTTTACCGAAAACCGACTTCATCCCTACATGATATTCTTATTTTGACATTTAAGACATCTGAAAATTTTATTACGAAAACCACGAGATATTTTAAGATGAATTTTACACACACGTCTCCATTCCCCCTCCCTCCCAACTGAAACCCTATTTATCTATGCTGAAATGGAAGGATGTTTAAAAAAAAATACCTATTTTATATCCTGCGAGTTACCTCTTTTGAAAATTTCATTATAAAGAGTATCATAGATCCTGAAATATATACTTCGTCCTCCCTCTCCCTTTCCTTACTTGGAAGCAGGACGTTTCGGTCTCGCCATTTCGGTCCCGCCGTTTCGGTCCCGCCGTTTCGGTCCCAAGACGTTTCGTTCCCAAGACATTTTGGTCTTTGGCCATTTCGGTACCGAGACGTTTCGGTCCCGAGACGTTTCGGTCCCGAGACGTTTCGGTCCCGAGACATTTCTGTCCATGGTCATTTCGGTCCCGAGACATTTCGGTCCCTGGAATTTTCGGTCCCTTCTCCAGCAATCTGAAATTTTGTGCACGGGAAATATCTGACATAATTTTATAAGGAACATTTTAGAGTGTTGAATTCATGGGCAGGTCATTCCCCCCGGAGCTTTCAAATGCCCCCCCCCAGAAAATTTGAAGTTTTGTGTTTTCAGTGGTAAAAAAGTGTAATCCCCTCCCGGGACTCTATTGAATTCCCCCCCGGAGCCACCGAAATCCCTTCCGGAGAAAAGTGTCTGAATTCAACACTGGTTTTTTAACTGAAAGTCGCATAAAATTTTATTGTAATACGATTAATTAGAAGTAACAAGTACCCCAAAATTTGATCAATTATTTAGAAATCGATGGAGATTTCTGAAAAAAATTCACAGATGAATGGCATTTTGTAAAATTGCCAGAAAATTTTGAATTCTTGAAGGAGGAAACGGGGAAGTTAACTTGGTAACTGATAACTAAATTTATAAAATAACCCAATTAATTTATATTAACGCATCCCATAATAGTTGTAAAATTTTAACTTCTGAGATGCATGTTTATTTTCCAGGGAGACAAAGGCTTTTAAATTGCCAGGAAAAAAGAAAGAGTTATTGTTATATGGAATTTATATTCTGACACTTAGCATATTATAGGATTTCATCGCTGTAGCCAGTTTTCAGAATTATAAGTGTTTCATTATTTTGCAACCCCGCCACTCCCCGCATACGAACAAAAATGTTGAAATAAATAAAAAAATCTTTATCTGTTGGTATTTTACCCCCTGTGCCAAAATTATCATTGAATCCTCTTATTGTGTATGGCATTTTTTATATATTGTCTTTGGTTACTAGCATTTGTTTTCCTTTTAAACTTTTCCGTTTTTAAATTAAGAAAAGAGTTTCCAGATTGCAACACGTGGAGGTAGTTAGCATTGCAATTATTTTATTACTAGGTATATGACACGAGGAGAAATAATTATTAAAATGATTTGTAACCTAAAGATTTTTTTTTTCCATTTTAGAAAAATGAATTATATCTTGAATTATTAGCAATAATTTTTTCATGACAGCAGTTCTTTTTTTATTGTTATTATTACAATCTAGAATGTTTATTTTACTTCCCTGTTTTTATTAATGTTTTCCAAAACAACGGCAACAGCAAAAAAATTATATTGCCATACTTGTATGCATATATCACATTTATACAATAAATCTGTTAAATTTTCTAAAACCAGCTTAATGAAACTAATTACAAAATTATTAATTTAATGCGTATTGAAATTTGTAATTTCATTCAAAGCTGATATTATTATATAAAATAATTATTTTTAACATTAAAATGTAAAAACCCTCATAAAAAATATGAAAAAAAGGCCTTCTGTCAAAGTAAGTTAAATTAAAAAGTAACTTAAAATATTATTTGTAGGTGGTAAATATATTATCTAACAATCTTATTTAGTTATGTTATAAGTTTTGAATATTTTAATGTCATTTATAAGCTGTAATAATAAGGATAAAAATATTCCATTCTACTTTTTATACTGGTTTAATTGATACTAAAAGCGTTTGAAATGAAGATAACAGCAAGAGGAATAAAAAACACCGAGAAATGCTATTCTTTTCAAAACATTCATATTTCTTCTAAAAAATGCCAGCGATTATGTGGGAAGTCCGTCCGCATTTGAACTCTAGAGTACAAAGGGCATTGCATAGAATAAGGGTTTCAACAAGTGTATAAAGATCAAGTGTATAAAGATCAAGATACGTAGAATAAAGCTAACTACCTAGCTCTTCTAGGTATCTTGTATAAAGATGACTATTTGTTCAGATGGGCGTTGACAATTGATTGGCATGCAGAATTTTTGCTTAAAAGAGGTTAATCGTCGTACTTAGCTGATACTTATATGCATACATTTCCAATTTTATAGGAACACCAACATAAAAAAAGTGTTTAAAAATTTTCGGCACACGGTTTTGGTTTGTTATTTACTTAATGTTATACATTATTTTATTACATGATTAACATCATCTTAGAAAATTTGAAAGCATTAATAATTATGTTGTTAATATAAAAAATTCTCAAAAATTAAATTATTTTTATCAAACATATTTATTAATAAGGATTCAAAATTATTTTAACTATTAATTGTTTAAGTGATTTATTAATCAATTACTTGTTTAAAATCTAATGCAATAACTATATAGAAGTTATAGCAAAAATGAAAAAACAGATTTTTTTAAATTTCAGCTACTATAATGTTATTAACTTCATTAGGATGTATAAAAATGATAAGGATTCTCAAAATAAATATGTTATTTCTTCATTTATTGGTTAGTTTATCATATTTTTAAATATTATAAATATAATTAAAAATATAAATAATTTATTTATATTTTTTAAATACTCTTTAAATATAATAATTAATATATGATTGATTTTTGCGAACTGTAAACTATAACTTTGTTTCAAAAAATTTAAATCTGCATCTGGATAATAATGTCACCTAAACCTGTTAAGAAATATTTTTACGCATTGTTACAGTGTTGCATTATTATGTTTAATTAATTATAACGTTACCTTACTAATTGTTTTTTTAAAATAATAATAATAATAATAATTTTCTTTTTTGAAAATAAATAACAATTTTTGAATAATAACTTATGGGGATGAATAATTGCTATAAATTAAATCTCAAAACAGTTAGTGATTTTAAAATGAAAATCAAATTAATATGTTTTTTAATTTATGTATTTTTAATTTAATGAATCTTTATTTAATTAAATTGATAAAATTATTAATATGCATTTCGAATTTTACTTTACATAAACTCAATAAATAAACTGTTTTATATTCAATTTATCATTATGTTTTGTAGTAGTTATAAACTGAAGCTTATCGTTTACCTGTTTATTTATTTTATATTTAAAGTTACTGAAATTTTAAACTATTTATTTAATTAAATTCATAAAATTAAAATAAAAAATGTCAATTTTTTTCTGTGAAAGTGGGAGCGAAAAGGTAATGGAAATAAATAAATAAACGATAAATTAAAAAAGCTTAGTTTTGCCAGTTACAAATCGAAAATAAAATTGTTTAAAATAATAGTTACATTATTATATAAAATTAAAAAATAATCATTTTATTACAAAGAAATAGGCCCACTTTCAATAAAATTAACTCATAAAAACTGTCTTCATAAAGTAAAAAAACTGTTAAAAAAATGCAACCAATAATTATTACATAAAAAAGGGTCGTTGGAGCATCTTTATTTTTATTTATTTATTTATTTATTTTTTTGACAAAAAATTTTTTATAGCACGCCTAGTTACGAAATCAGTAATTTAAAGATTCTAAGAAAGTGTGCGAAAACAATCAATAAAAATAAAAGTTAATCAATGAAAATAATAGTTTATAGTATAAAGAAAATACTTAATACAAAAAATATATGATAAAACTTAAAATATTTATTCTGTTAAACAATAATAATAAAGACAATGTAAAATTATATAACATTGTTTAATCAAATTTTCAACTCGCTGTGATTTTATTATCACGAGTTACAATAGATTAAACTTATTGGACTATTATATTCAGCTTTGTATAAAATTTGAAGGAAGGGGGGCAGGAGAATAAAAATATTAAAAAAGGCCCGAACAATATTGAGCTCACAGCATTTAGTGGGCCTTCATCAATCAGAAACCAAGTTATAAAGTGGCCGGTAAAGAAACAGCAATTGACTGAAAGGGCAAGAGAACAAAATGACTAAGGACCAAAATGGCCAGGGACCGAAATGGCAAGGGACCGAAGTAACCAGGGACCGAAATGTCCAGGGACCGAAATGTCTCGGGACCGAAATGTCTCGGGACCGAAATGTCCAGGGACCGAAATGTCTCGGGACCGAAATGTCTCGGGACCGAAACGGCGAGACCGAAACGGCGGGACCGAAATGGCGGGACCGAAATGTCCTGTACCCCCTTACTTATTCTTCATGAGCAAAAGGAGGTAAAGAAGAATTCTAAAGACCTCTTGCATCTGATTTGAAATAAAGAACATTACTTTAAAACAACTGATTCTAAAATCTTTTTAAAAATTATATATGGAAAACACTAATGTTTCAGTAATTTTATAATATTTATATTTATAAAACTGAAATAAAATAAGTAGACCTATGATTATTCTACTATCGGTTATTAACGATCTATGAAATCTGTCGTGTCTTTCGTAAAAAAATTTTCAGATATGTTAAGTTTCAAAATATGAATATAACGTAGCGATGAATTCGGTTTGCTGAAAAATGAAAAATATATCGTTTTAGACATGTTTTCGTCTTAGCAGCTAGTTCTGTTTGTTACTTTCTCCGTCGTGATCAATATTTTTTGTGTTTAAAACAGGATTTGTTATAGACGAAATATGACGAACCTTTATTCTAAGGTTTAATGTATTTATATGTGCCGATTTATAAGTCACTGTCCCGCTTTTCTTTTAGACTGGGAACTTGCCACCACTATTTTCGTACTACTGTTTTAACTTCTGATTTCACTACATGTCGTATGGGCAAGAAAAGTTTGCTTGATCCATCTATTAAAGATTTTTGACATCACTAATTTTTTAAATACAATTTCATACTATTTAATGGAGGAAATATTTAGATTAAATATTAAAATTTTTTTTTACTTAAAAAAGCAGTGTTTATCCCATATTTGCAATTTATTGTATGTAAAAAGAGAATGAGTTAACCGATTACAAAAAAATTTTATGAATACAATTTACTTATGGTAAATGTGTGAAAAGTCAATGAATATTTTTTGGTTTTTATTAAGCATACTAGGCTGTATTGAATCATTAATATTATTTTAAATCACTTTCCAACCAACAAATTCTATTTCTGCAGGTGAGTGGAGTATCGATTTAAAATATCGATTGAAATTCGACACTGCGAAATGAGCCGAAAATCTCATGTGTATGATAACTAGATTAATGTCTGAAGTTCAACATCCTGATGCCGCCGTCAGCGCCATCCGTTGGCCGAAATTCGAACTACTTTAAGAAAGTGCTTACATAAAGATTTATTGATTTTCTGATAACAATGCAGTATACCGCACATTTTTATCTGAAACCGTTTTTTTTTAATTTAAATTCAAAATGGGTCCGTCATTTACTGGACACCCTGTATATGCTCCATTATAATTCGAAAATAAAACGACAATCATATAGCACGTAAAATGAGTAAGAATAACATTTATACCTTTTCAAAAGAAAGAACTTAAATCACGTAGGAGTTAAAACGAGGATTTTTACTTATTAATGGCGTATTTTGAAAATATGTAATTTTAAAACATTAAACTTCTTGGAAAAGAGAGTTATTTCAGTATGAAACTGCCAATAGTTAACTCTCTCTGATATTAAAGATTTATTTGCAGGGATTATTAAAGTTATGAAATCATAAGTCTTTTGATTTAGGAAATCGATATCTTTAAAATTAACATTTTAATGAAATTTTATGTACCCCATGAATAAAGAATTAATTTTGTTTCAAGAAACATTAAAAACTGGAGGAAAATATTTGCAAAGTACTTTTTTTGCTTTGAATATCTATACCATGTATTTAAAATCTTAATTAAGTGAATTCATGATACGATTCTATAAAACGATTTTATGAAATTATTTATTATTGTTTACAGCTATTTCTCCTAAAATATGGCACATTTTGTTTTGGAAGAAACACCTCTAACTCATAATGATCCATAAGTTCAAAAGTAATATTAGAATTAAAACATTTTAATTTGTTTTCGCAATATTTCAATTCCTTTAATTAATTTGACATTTCTCTAGGCTATTTCCAAGAGTACTTGTAGTGTAAGTCACAGGCTACGATTTTTGGCTACCAGTATTTTAGTACTAAAAAATGTGATTTATTTTATCGGCACATTCTCATTAATTGAATAAGGCCAAGCAGACTTTTCGAAAATAACGGTGGCAAACAAGCATAGCAATTATAAGGTAATGTGACTTACACTACAAAACCCATGGAACTAGCCTCTAAACAAAATAACCTCATTTTTCTTGAAATAAAGGGTTAACGTAAAGATTATCAAATTTCTTCATTTTCGTCAGTTCCAAATTGAAATTCAAATATTAAAATATTTGTTTGAACATATATGTTCGATTATAATTCAAAAATAAAAGGAATATCAAATCGCACGTAAAATGAATAGGAATAACTTGTATACCTTATTAAAAGAAAGAACTTAAATAACGTAAATGTCAAAATGATGATTTTTACTTATTAATTGCGTATTTTGAAAATCTGTATATTTGAAAAGTTAATCTTCTTGGAAAAGAGAATTTATTTGAATATGAAACTACCAATAGGTAACTCTCTCTGAAGTGAAAGATTTATTTGCAGGGATTATTAAAGTTCTAAAATCATACGTCTTTTGATATAGAAAATTGATAGTTTTAAAATTAACGGTTTAATGAAATTTGATATACCACAGTAGTAAATATTTAATTTTGTTTCTAGAAACAGTAAAAACTTGGAATATTAGCAGGTAAACTTTACAAAGTATTTTTGCGCTTTGGATATTTATCCCATATATTTAAAAACTTAATTAAGTGAATTTATGAAACGTTTCTATTAAACGATATTATGAAACTATTTATTATTTTTTACCATTATATCTTCTTAAATAGGACACGTTTTACTTTGAAAGTAACACCAATAATTCCTAATGATGCATAAGTGTCAAATGTGATATTAGAATTTAAACCTTTTTATTAGTTTTCGCAATGTTATTACTTTCTAATTTATTTTTTTACTCTCTATTTGTTGAAACAAAATTACTTCATTTCTATTGAAACAAATGGGTAATGTAGGAATTATCATATTTCTTCTTTTTCGTCAGTTCCAAATTGAAATTGAAAAGTGAACATATTTGTTTGAAAATATATGTTCCATTACAATTCGAAAATAAGAGGAATATCAAATGACACGTAAAATGAATAGCAATAACTCTTACAAATTTTCAAAAGAAAGAAATTAAATCACGTAGGAGTTAAAATGAGAATTTTTACTTATTAATTTCGTATTTTGAAAATCTGTAATTTTGAAATATGAAACTTACATGAAATTTATTTCAGTATAAAACTGCCAAGAGGTATCTCTCTGTGATATCAAAGATTTATTTGCAGGGAATATTAAAGTTACGGAATCATAAGTATTTTGATTTAGGAAATCGATACCTTTAAAATTTACATTTTAATGAAATTTGATATACCATAGTAATAAAGAATTAATTTTGTTTCTAGAAACATTAAAAACTGGGTATATTAGCAGGGAAATTTTAGCAAAGTATTTTTTCACTTTGTATATGGACCCCATATATTTAAAATCTTAATTGAGTGAATTTATGAGACTATTTATTATTTTACAGCTATTTCGCCTAAGATATGGTACGTTTTGGTTTGAAAGTGACACCAATAATTCATTATGATCCATAAGTGCCAAAAGTGATATTACAATTTAAAATTTTTTATTACTTTTCGCAATTTTATTATTATCATTTTTAACTTATTTAACAT
The DNA here is from genome assembly GCA_964019185.1 of Maratus speculifer. NCBI lineage: Eukaryota > Metazoa > Arthropoda > Arachnida > Araneae > Salticidae > Maratus > Maratus speculifer. Next base: position 144,963,472 of record OZ025290.1, on the reverse strand, counting down.
TTCTCTAATTGGTGAAACAAAATTACTTCATTTTTGTTTAAATAAATGGTTAAGGAACAGGTTATCAGATTTCTTCGTTCTCGTCGGTTCGAAATTGAAACTGAAGAGTGAAAATATTTTTTGTTTGAACATGATCCATAAGTGTCAAATGTGATAATAGAATTAAAATATATATATTAATTTTTGTAATATTACTATTTTTTATTTATTTAACATTTCCTTAATTGTTGAAACAAAACTACTTCATTTTTTAAATAAAGGGTTAAGGTAGGGATTATCAGAATTCTTCGTTTTCGTCAGTTCCAAATTGCAATTGTAAAGTGAACGTATTTGTTCCATTATAATTCGAAAATAAAAGGAATATCAAATCATACATAAAATGAATAGTAATAACTCATATACTTTTTCATTTGAAATAACTTAAATCACGTAGGATTTAAAATAATGATTTTTACTTATTAATGGCGCATTTTCAAAAACTGTAATTTTGAAGCATTAAACTTCTTGGAAAAGAGATTTATTGCAGTATAAAACTGCCAATAGATAACTCTCTCTGATATCAAAGATTTATTTGCAGAGATTATTAAAGTTATAGAATCATAAGTCTTTTGAATTAGGAAATCGATACCTTTAAAATTAACATTTTAATGAAATTTGCTATACCGCATTTTTTTTCATTCATTTTTTTTTCTAAAAACATAAAAAACTGGTTATATCAGTAAAAAAATTTTAGCAAAATATTTTTTCGCTTTGCCCCCATATTTAAAATCTTAATTAAACGAATTTATGACACGATTCTACAAAACAATTTTATGAAACTGTTTATTATGTCTTACAGCCTTTTTATTTCATGTTTTCAGCTATTTATCTTAGCTTTTTTTTAATATATTTTTCTAAATTAAAATATGGAAAGATAATTTATAATTATCTATAAGTGTCAAAAGTGATATTAGAATTTAATTTTTTTTTAGTTTTCGCAATATAATTATTATTATTTTAAATTTGTTTAACAGTTTTCTATTTTGTAAACAAAATGACTTCATTTTTGTTGAAATAAAGGATTAAATTAAGGATTATCAGATTTCTTCGTTTTCGTCATTTCCAAATTGAAATTGAAAAGTGAACATGTTTGATTTAATGTATATGTTCCATTAGAATTCGAAAATAAAAGGAACATCAAATCAAATATAAAATGATAGCAATAAATCCTACACCTTTTCAAAAGAGTGAATTAAAGACACATAGGAATTAAAATGATGATTTTTACTTATAATTAAAGTATTTTTTAAACCTGTAATTTTGAAACTTTTAACGTCTTGGAAAAGAGATTTATTTCAGCATGAAACTGACAAGATTTAAATCTCTCTGATATCATAGATTTATTTGCCGAGATTATTAAAGTTATGGAATCATAAGTCTTTTGATTAGGAAATCGATACTTTTAAAATTAACCTTTTGATGAAATTTGATATACCGCACTAATAAAGAATTAATTTTGTTTCTAGAGACATGAAAAACTGTGCATATTAGAAGGCATATTTTAGCAAAGTATTTTTTCTTTTATAATACGGGGTGTCCAGTGCATCAGACTCTGATTTTAAAATTAAATTTCTTAAAAACAAAGATTGACAAATTACACAGTAAACTTTTTTTTTATCAGGTATGGTGTAAAAAACTTATACAGAAATTTCAAACGGTGAATATTTTGAAAAGATTATATTATGATTACAAAGAATGGATGATTTAACTTTTTTATAATTTAAATTGCTCGCAAAAAACACTTTTTTTTTTTTTTTTTTTTTTTTTTTTTTTTGCTTACCGTATCATATTTTAAAGATTTTAGGAATTAAACTTTTGAGATTTTAAAATTCAAAAATTTAGTTCGTAAAATCGTTAAAATATGGCACTGCAAGCCCAAAAATGTGCTCTCGGCAACCAATTTAAAACAAAGAAAATGTCAAGTAAAGCATTCTTGGTATTCACAACACAATCTTTTAAAAATATTCGCCGATCGAACCTTCTGTATAATATTTTACAGCCTGCCACATAATATTACATATTATTTATAATAAAATTAAATTTATACAATATGATATTCAATTATATTTTTACATACCTATAGTAAATGTAAGTCCCGAAACGATTTTATCAGTTCTATTAAGGGTATTACAACATATTTAAATTTTAATTGTCTGAGCGAAGCGAAGTCTTTATACTCAGAGATACGTAACGATATTAAAATTCAAAAAAATTCTTTCGTCAAGCAAATCTCAAAAAGTACTTGTCGGATTTTGAGTCTGTTTGTACCATTAGGTACCTATGGAGGTAATCTGGTGAATGCACCACCTACGAAAAATTAGTTCCAAATAGTTTAAAAGTTATATTAAAAAAACTGATAAAAAAGCACAATTTATTTGCATACGTCACAGAAATGTGGTGTGCGTCATTTTCACAAGCTGGATGTTTTCATTAGATTTCCAAATTCAAGCACATGGAGCAAGGAAAATATGCAAATAATTTTCATGTAAGTGCTATAAAACATATTTAAACTTAAACAAACTGGAAAATAAATCTTTTTTTTTTTTTTTTTTTTTTCGTTAATTGAAAAGAAAAAAGCCATAATTCTTAGTAACTTAGCATTTGATATTTTGCGATTTTTTTTTATAATTGCGTTTTATAATCGCCATGTAACATCTTTTATATTTCGCGCGTGCAAATTGGAAACAATTCTTTCGTATTTAAATTAAATACGAGTTTGACATGGCTGCTTTAGATGTTACTTTTATTAATAGATTACATATTGTTATTCTGTTTACATCGATCATTTTTTTTCTAATATTTGGTTATTTTGTCACTCAATTTCGCCAAATTATACGAATCGCCAAACTAATAGCCAAATTACACATATTGATATATTTTTTTTATTTTAAATAACAAAAGAAGAAATGAATTATTAAAACATTTATAAAAATACAAATAAAAAGTGGGATTAAAAATCCCTTGATGACGTTTTAACCTCTTGAAGAGATTAAAACGTTTAATCTTATAGTTTGTCGACAGTTTAATCAAGTAGTACCAAAAAAGAAACAATAGTTAAAGCAATAAATAAAAATTATCACATCAAATATTGCATCAAATTCGCAGTACGTAAACGGTTAATTTTAATGCATAAATTGCCAACTGGCACCTGAAAAATTTTTAGTAAAATTTTGATCTCATAATATACGTGACGAAACGGTTTTGATTATTTCAGATTATTTTCAATTAAATTTGTTCGTAAATATAAATTGACCATTTTTGGCGCACAAATGCCTTGCCCCTGAAAGGTTTAAACACATGTATCGTGTTTAATACGATTGAATGAAACATTCCCGATCATCCATTATTGGCGTTTAATCTTATAGTTTGGCTTAATCTTATAGTTTGTCGACAGTTTAATCAAGTAGTACCAAAAAAAAACAATAGTTGAAGCAATAAATAAAAATTATAAATAATAATCATAATAATAAATATAATAAAAAATATACATATCACAATAAATCGAAAATATTAACACTTACAGCAATATTCAAAATCAAAGTTTTCATCAATTTGGCGACAGATAAAATCGCACCAACTTGGCGCGTATATGATATTTATGCCATATTTATGGGTAAAAAATAAGCATAAACGTTCATCAGATATGAAATCTGACTTTCTGAAGCCCAAAAAGGACCAAGATTTATAAAAACGCGGAAGTGAAGGTATTAATGGAAAAGTACCATAAAAGTAGGACAAAAATATCATATACGTATTTCGGGTACTACTTGGTTATGCCTTCGACCAAAAAAATATCGCCAAATTATAAGATTAAATTCCGACAACAGATGACCTTTAATGTCCCATTCAATAACATTAAACATGATACGCGTGCGTAAAACATCATTGTCTGAGCGAAGCGAAGTCTTTATACTCAGAGATACGTAACGATATTAAAATTCAAAAAAATTCTTTCGTCAAGCAAATCTCAAAAAATACTTGTCGGATTTTGAGTCTGTTTGTACCATTAAGTACCTATGGAGGTAATCTGGTGAATGCACCACCTACGAAAAATTAGTTCCAAATAGTTTAAAAGTTATATTAAAAAAACTGATAAAAAAGCACAATTTATTTGCATACGTCACAGAAATGTAGTGTGCGTCATTTTCACAAGCTGGATGTTTTCATTAGATTTCCAAATTCAAGCACATGGAGCAAGGAAAATATGCAAATAATTTTCATGTAAATGCTATAAAACATATTTAAACTTAAACAAACTGGAAAATAATTTTTTTTTTTTTCGTTAATTGAAAAGAAAAAAGCCATAATTCTTAGTAACTTAGCATTTGATATTTTGCGATTTTTTTTATAATTGCGTTTTATAATCGCCATGTAACATCTTTTATATTTCGCGCGTGCAAATTGGAAACAATTCTTTCGTATTTAAATTAAATACGAGTTTGACATGGCTGCTTTAGATGTTACTTTTATTAATAGATTACATATTGTTATTCTGTTTACATCGATCATTTTTTTTTCTAATATTTGGTTATTTTGTCATCCAATTTCGCCAAATTATACGAATCGCCAAACTAATAGCCAAATTACACATATTGATATATTTTTTTTAATTTTAAATAACGAAAGAAGAAATAAATTATTAAAACATTTATAAAAATACAAATAAAAAGTGGGATTAAAAATCCCTTGATGACGTTTTAACCTCTTGAAGAGATTAAAACGTTTAATCTTATAGTTTGTCGACAGTTTAATCAAGTAGTACCAAAAAAGAAACAATAGTTAAAGCAATAAATAAAAATTATCACATCAAATATTGCATCAAATTCGCAGTACGTAAACGGTTAATTTTAATGCATAAATTGCCAACTGGCACCTGAAAATTTTTAGTAAAATTTTGATCTCATAATATACGTGACGAAACGGTTTTGATTATTTCAGATTATTTTCAATTAAATTTGTTCGTAAATATAAATTGACCATTTTTGGCGCACAAATGCCTTGCCCCTGAAAGGTTTAAACACATGTATCGTGTTTAATACGATTGAATGAAACATTCCCGATCATCCATTATTGGGTTTAATCTTATAGTTTGGCTTAATCTTATAGTTTGTCGACAGTTTAATCAAGTAGTACCAAAAAAAACAATAGTTGAAGCAATAAATAAAAATTATAAATAATAATCATAATAATAAATATAATGAAAAATATACATATCACAATAAATCGAAAATATTAACACTTACAGCAATATTCAAAATCAAAGTTTTCATCAATTTGGCGACAGATAAAATCGCACCAACTTGGCGCGTATATGATATTTATGCCATATTTATGGGTAAAAAATAAGCATAAACGTTCATCAGATATGAAATCTGACTTTCTGAAGCCCAAAAAGGACCAAGATTTATAAAAACGCGGAAGTGAAGGTATTAATGGAAAAGTACCATAAAAGTAGGACAAAAATATCATATACGTATTTCGGGTACTACTTGGTTATGCCGTCGACCAAAAAAATATCGCCAAATCATAAGATTAAATTCCGACAACAGATGACCTTTAATGTCCCATTCAATAACATTAAACATGATACGCGTGCGTAAAACATCATAAAGTAATTTTTGTCTCGACTTTTTATTAATGTTTTACTAATTTAATTTTTCTTCTATTAATTAAAATAAAAATTTAGTCAACATGCATAAGTTGGCTATTACTTTGGCGATTTGTATCATTTGGCGAAATTGGTCAACGGGATAACTATGCAGTACCGTATTTGGTTTGGCGAAAATTTGGCGAAAATCACTTTTGAATTATTTTCTGTTAAATTAAAAAGGAAGCAACAATAAATAAAAACGCGATTAAATACAGATTTAATTAATATAGAAAAAAACAATTGCCTGGTTACCATGTTACGCAAAACAAGTTGGAAATTGCACGTGAAGTGTACCAAATGTGATGCGTTCGTACTACTAAGTTTGAAGTTAAACTGACATACTAAGTTTTAAAAACATTCAGATCTTGCTGTTATAGTAGACAGTACTTCGAATACAGTATAGTGTCCGAAATCTTTTTTGTATTTCTGTAAATATACAGGAAGTAACTTTTATTACAACTCAACAATGCATATCATATTCATAAAATGTGAAATAGTTTAATATAATTAAAACGCGTCCCAAAGACAGTTTTCCCGTATAACATTATGTAATGGAATGCTTTTAGGTGGCCCTGTAATTTAATAATAAATATTCTTTGCATCACAGATTGTAAAGAATGTATATTTTAGTATATATATATGTGTATATATATATATATATATATATATATATATATATATATATATATATATATATATACATATATATATATATATATATATATATATACTTCATAGGTTTATGTCAGTTCTACTTTAAACTATTTTTTCATATTGACCGTAATGTAAGGGAATACTTTTAATTGTTCCTGTAATTGATCTATGCATCCTATTTTCATAACATTTGAACAGGGTTATTCCGGAACGGATTTTTAATCCGTTTACAGCGACGCACAAAAGAAATCGGTTACAATACTGTTCTTGAGCAATAATTGCTTGTCATGTGTTTTCAATTTCGGCATGTGCTTTGAAATTTAACAGTTTTTTAGGTGCATTCGTAATTATATAAAAACGTAGTACCTATAGCCGTCGTCTGAAGCGTCCGTCTCTCTGTCCACATAGAAAAGCACAAAAACTATCCAACCGAATCGTTTTAAATTTTAAACATATATTTGTTGCCGAATTTCGTTGAGTAATTTTAAATTTTGGTAAAATTGGATAAATAGTTCAAATACAGGGACAATCAAAAATATACCGTTACATTATAGCCGATGGGATGAAAAAAATTCCAAGAACATTTTAATGATGTTACGCGCCCATCGAAACATAATGAAATTGATATGAATTTATGAGGAGCACTAGAATATATATTTTGTAGAGCATGCCGCACAAAGAATATTTACTATTCAATTACAGGGCATCACAAAAGAATTCCATAACAAAATGGTACGGGTGAGAGGTACATTAATTTTTCAGCTTTACTAATCTGGGGATTTTATCATTTTCTCAACTGTCATTAGTCTTTAAATAATAAATTTTTGGAATAAAACTGCATAATCGAGTTCATATTGACGTATTTGAGTCAGCATGTCTTGCGAAAAAATATGCGCAGATTTATAAGTCACTTGTGGTGATATTTTTACAGCTCAAGGCTTATGCAGACTAGATATTCAGATATCGTTCGTACCTTATACTGCACGCATTGTATATTCCTTTTATTTAATGTATGCCACAATGAAATACTGCTCAACTTCATGAGAACAAGTTTGAAAAGAAAAAAAAGCAGTGTATGTAGTGGCTAACATGCACAATCCATTTAAATCTGATCGAGCATATCTGAGACACACTCGAACGATGTATGGCATTCCTTTGTTGGCGTTTTCAGGATTTTTATATATCATTTTTTAAAGAGAGAATTCCCTAAATTCTTATCGAGAGCCTCATCGTATCCATAGAAAACAGATATAGATATTATATTATTAACTATTCTATATTAACTGTCTAAGGGGACCACACACCATGTAAAAAAACTCCTTCATTTTACTCAACCATCATGATTTGTGCAATTTTTTGTGCTGTTTATATATTTTACGTCATTTCAAAGAGTTCAAATTCCGATTCAAGATATTTTAATGTTTTATTTTCTGCATTACTTTCAATGCATTGCGTACTTCCAATTTTATGCCCATGCATGACTGATTTGCATAGTTTGCTTTTCCATTTTTTAACCGTGTATAGAAATTTTTATATAATATTTTGCATTTCTTCCATTTACTTTGCTCATTTTTGAAATTTAAATTTATGGCACTATATAATCAATTAAAAATAACGTCTTATTTTTATTAACTATTTGGAAAATAGTTGTTCTCGGTAGAGAATTGGGAAATCTGAAATATATCTGAATGTGTTTGCCTCGATGCAAAAAAAAAAAAAAAAAATATATATATATATATATATATATATATATATATATATATATATATATATATATATATATATATATATATATATATTAAAAACTAACAAAAAATTAATAACTCAATAACAAATTGAGATACAGGTTTCAAACAAGTTGCATTTAAAAGTAAATTGTCTCTTTATACGATGGTGTAAAAATTGAAAATGTGCAATGTTTGGAAATTTAAAATATTGCAGTACCAAAAATTGTTAAACTAAAATTTCATTTAATATTTGTTTATGATTGGCTCAGGAATAATAACGTCTCTCTAAATGTCTAGGCATTTTAATATAACTCTGTTATTACATAAGCTACGTTTTGATCATCCTAAAAGTGATATTATTATTGTTTTTTAAAATATAGAAATCATTTATAAATCTAAAATTATAGACTTTGAAAATATTATTTTCCAAATAGTTGTAATTTGTTAAATTACATTTGTTTTTTAAATGTGGTATTTTTTTCTTTACTTTTTGGAAATTATTATTAAATATATGTTCTCAGCAATATCGCTCAGACTAATCCCTCTGAGGGAAGTCCTAGTGTACTATATATTGCCTATAAATATACATACATCATATCCAAGACTACACAAATATAGTTTAATGCGTTACAAAGCCAACGTGTCAACTACTAAAAGAAGGATTTAAGTTTTACTGTGCATTTTCTATTTTTTTAAGTGCGTTCGTAATTATGTAAATACGTAACACCTATAGTGATTGCTCAGTCCGTCTGTCTGTCCGTCCGTCCGTCTGTCAGCATATAACAACGCAAAAACAACCAAACCGAATCGTTTGAAATTTAAAATACATAATTAATACATAATTTTGTCGAGTCATTTCAAATTTTATGAAAATCGGATTCATAGATCAATTACAGGGGCAATCAAAAGTATTCCATTGCATTACGGTCAGTGGGGAAAATGTTTCAAATACTTTTTAATCGCTTGAAATTTAAAATACATAATTATTACATAATTTATCGAGTTATTTTAAATTTTTTGATAATCGGATGCATAGATCAATTACGGGCAATCAAAAGTATTCCATTACATTATGGTCAATGGAGAAAAAGTTTCAAATGTATTTTATATGTTTGAAATTTAAAATACATAATTATTACATAATTTTGTCGAGTTATTTCAAATTTTATGAAAATATTATTTTCCAAATAGTTGTAATTTGTTAAATTACATTTGTTTTTTAAATGTGGTATTTTTTTCTTTACTTTTTGGAAATTATTATTAAATATATGTTCTCAGCAATATCGCTCAGACTAATCCCTCTGAGGGAAGTCCTAGTGTACTATATATTGCCTATAAATATACATACATCATATCCAAGACTACACAAATATAGTTTAATGCGTTACAAAGCCAACGTGTCAACTACTAAAAGAAGGATTTAAGTTTTACTGTGCATTTTCTATTTTTTTAAGTGCGTTCGTAATTATGTAAATACGTAACACCTATAGTGATTGCTCAGTCCGTCTGTCTGTCCGTCCGTCCGTCTGTCAGCATATAACAACGCAAAAACAACCAAACCGAATCGTTTGAAATTTAAAATACATAATTAATACATAATTTTGTCGAGTCATTTCAAATTTTATGAAAATCGGATTCATAGATCAATTACAGGGGCAATCAAAAGTATTCCATTGCATTACGGTCAATGGGGAAAATGTTTCAAATGCTTTTTAATCGCTTGAAATTTAAAATACATAATTATTACATAATTTATCGAGTTATTTCAAATTTTTTGATAATCGGATGCATAGATCAATTACGGGCAATCAAAAGTATTCCATTACATTATGGTCAATGGAGAAAAAGTTTCAAATGTATTTTATATGTTTGAAATTTAAAATACATAATTATTACATAATTTTGTCGAGTTATTTCAAATTTTATGAAAATCGGATGCATAGATCAATTACAGGGACAATCAAAAGTATTCCGTTACATTAAGGTCAATGGGGAAAAATGTTTCAAATGCCTTTTAATGGTGTTACACTCATTCGAACATAATAAGATTTATATGAAACAATAAAGTACATATTATAATATACATTTTACATAATTTATGGTGCAAAGAACTTTTGTTATTGATTTACAAGGCTACACAAAAGTATTCCATTACATAATGGAATAGGGAGAAAATTGTTTGATGAGCGTTTTAATTGTAATTCACTATTTACAATTTTATGAGATTGATATATGAGAGTAATATTTTTAAAACTTCGTTATCGTACAAACGCACCTCATTTGCTACACTTCACGTGCAATTTCCAACTTGTTTCAATTTATTGTTAAAAGAAATTCAGTAGTGTTGAGATGTATTTAATATTCAATGTTCAACGCATATTTTTGTTTTGCTAAGTTAAACATTAGGTACAAATGATACAATTGTTAATAATTTACTAATTTTTACGTTATGCAAAAAGCAAAAATGTAACAGAAACTACTTTTGAATACTTGAAAAGTTGTGTTGCTATAGAAATAAATAATTCGATAAAAACGAAAAATAAGAATAATGTATAAGCTTAGAAGAATAGGCAAATACGTTCCTTCTTTTTTATTCCATATATTATTTTTTTAACAATATAAATTTTAAAAGACTTTTAGAGATGTAAAAATTAAGCAATCTCAACAAGTTTTGAAAACTTTAAATAGCAAATATTACACACATTCAGTGAATTTACTATAAAATTATCAATAGACAAGGAAATAAATTTATTATAATATTTTTATTCTTGTTTTAAATATAAATGAAGATGTTTTCATTTGCACTCTAAAAGAAATATAATCTTAGTTCTCAAAGTGTACTGATTATATTATTGAAAATAAGCTTATATAAATTTTTAACAAATGCGTTGAGTTTCTTGCAATACATTGTGAAGAAATTTACATACTTTACATAATTTCTTTTTTTTTTCTTATTGATTGAAATATCTTATATTAGTTTATGCATTTTAAAACTTGGCTTTACTTAATTCAATAATAGGTTTTGCAAAAGAAATATTCCTTTTATCATTAATATAATGACTGCATTCATTTTATTATTTGCACATGCGCTGAAGTAGTGCACTATTTTGTAGGAATTCTTTATTATTAAGACTTTATTTTAGTCAATACCACTTTAAATTTAATTCTATGTTATTTTGACAGATTTTTTGCATATGCGAACTTTTTTTAATCCAAAACTGTAATTTTAATTTATAATTTAAATTGTTAAAAGTGTGATGTTTGTACATAAGGTGTTTGCATATTTTCATTTGTATTTGTACATTTGGTATATGTATAAATAAATGTAACTTGAATAAAAATATATATTTACGTAAATAGAATTGAGCTTTAAATTTAAAGCCAATTAAATACAATCATGCGCGAGTTCCAAAACTTTTGTGAGCGAAATGCAAAAAAATTACAGTGTTTTTTGAAAAAAAAATAACAGAAAATATTCAATCATTATTGCACACAGTGATGTGCAACATTAATGAAAAATAAGTGCATGTATTGTATCTCAATTGCTTTTGTAATCAACGTGTAATTATTATATCCAATTAGTTTAAAGGTCAAAATACATTTATGCATTAAAAATAATTTCCAAACATGTTGAAAGATTTGCGAATGTTAATAGCAGATCTGTGATTGGCATTTAAAATTCTACTGAGGATAATCCACAATATTTCTTCGGAATTGTGATGAAAACACAGGGCAAGCCATTCCATAAAATATCCTAAAATATCCTATATTTTTCAAGGTTATGGGACATTTTCGTGCTGGTCAATCAATTCTCTTTCCAGTTGACAATAAATAGATTTCAATCAATTCTTGGTAATTGGCAGCCTACATGCGGTCTGAGGAAAGAGCCAGATTAAATTTAGCTCTATAGCTGAAGCTTCCCAACGCTATTAACAAGCCTGCATCGTGATATCTTTTGGAGAAATTTTCCTTTCCTTTCCTCGTGTTATACCACTGGAAAGAAAAATAGTCAGAGCCATTTAAACTATTTTTTTTCTTATCTGGGAGCAGAGTTGTATAATATAGACGCACGCGCGCACGCCGTGAGCAGAAACTTTTATGAACTTTGCAGAAAATTTTAGAAAAAAAACTTTTTTTTGTAATTTTTTTAGTACCAAAAAATAAAAATATTCCTTCAATTTTATGTACGAATTATTTACTGTTAACGCAAATGTCGTCAAAAGACCTCGAAAAAAACCACATATTTCAACAAAGAATCGCATTAAAACATGCATTTCGACAAAGAACCGTGTAAAAAAACCTGCAATTCAACCGAAAATTGTGTTAAAAACGAATATTTTGACAAAGGACCGAGCGAAAAACGTTAAATTTTTCCAAAGACAGCATAAAAAACAGGAATTTTGTCTAGAGACCGCAACAAAAACGTGAATTCCATCCATGAATCGCGTGAAATACGCGAATTTCGAACATAATTTGCGTAAAAAACGCGAATTTGCTGCATAATTTGCGTAAAAAACGCAAATTTCGTGCATGAATCGCGTAAAAAAACGCAAATTTCGTGCATGAATTGCGAAAAAAGCGCAAATTTCTTTCATGAATCTAGTAAAAAATGCGAATTTCGTGCATGAATCGCGTAAAAAACGCGAATTACAACTATGAATCGCTCAAAAAACGCAAATTACGTCCATGAATTGCTCAAAAAGGGAATTGAGTCCATAAATCGCGTAAAAAAACAAATTACGTCTATGAATCGCGTAAAAAACACGAATTACGTACATGAAATACGTAAAAATCGCGAATTACGTTCAAAAATTGCATAAATAAAACGCGAATTACGTTCATAAATCGCATAAAAACGCGAATTATGTTCATAAATCGCTCAAAAAACTCGAATTTCGTCAACAAAAAGCTAAAAAAATGCAAATTACGTCCATGAATTGTATAAAAAACGAGAATTACGATCATGAATCTTATAAAAAACGCGAATTTCGTCGAGAGATTGCTCAAAAAACACGAATTACGTTCATGAATCGCTGCAAAAACGCGTATTTCGTCGAGGGATTGCTTAAAAAACGCAAATTACGTCCATGAATCTCATAAAAAAAGAACTACGTCCATAAATCGCGTAAAAAATGCGAATTTCGTTGATAGATCGCTAAAAAAACGCGAATTTCGTTGATAGATCGCTAAAAAACGCGAATTGTGTCAACAGATCGCTAAAAAAACGAGAATTTCGTCAACAGATCGCTCAAAAAACGAAAATTTCGTCGACAGAAAACTCAAAAAATGCAAAATACGTCCATGAGTTGCATAAAAATAGCGAATTACGTTCATAAATCGCACAAGAAATGCGAATTACGTTCATGAATCGCTCCAAAAACGCGAATTTCGTCGAGGGATTGCTTAAAAAGCGTAAATTACGTTCATGAATCGCTCAAAAAACGCAAACTTCGTCGACAGATCGCTAAAAAAACGCGAATTTCGTCGACCAGCCGCTTAAAAAACTCAAATTACAAAAAAAGCAAATTAAAAAAAGCGAATTACGTCCATAAGTCGCGTAAAAAACGCGAATAACAACCATGAATTGCATAATACAAGTAAATTTCATAATATAATGCGTAAAATTCAAAATAATATAATGCGCCATTTTATTAAACATTAAATTATTTTGCAGAAAGTTTTTGACCCAATATTACGTGCGCAGAAAGTTTTTGGTTTTATACAAGTCTGTCTGGGAGTATAACAAGATGACACTTGTCCTTCCAGATTTGTTGATATTTGACCCCATCGACTCTTGCTTAAGGATAGCTTGCAACATAGGCGAGATAGAATGGGTAGATGGAGGCTTATTAATGGTTTTGGAGGCTTCGACTGTAATGGTAATCTTAACTTGGTTCTTCCTTCTCACTGTCATGTAAATTACCAATTACCAAAAACAGCTACAAACCTATTTATTGCCAAGTGAAGAGAGAATTGGTATGCTTAATTGGATTTTTCTGCTGGAAAACGCCTCTATAATATTCCAAAATCCTCCTATGAATGGTTTTTGGATAATTGGGGACATGTTTTGGAGCGACCTGCCCTGTACCTTCATCTCAATTCGCAAGAAAATGCGTGGAGTATTTTCAGTAGAACTTTAAATGCCAATGGTAGACTGTACAAGTCTGTGGCAGAACTGAAGACCGCAATCATTGAGGCTTGGGCTAATACTGATGCTAATGTCTTCCAGGAGTTGGTAAATGGAATGCCATATCTTAAATTCCAAGTCATATGTAAGCATGGCAGATATAACTGTTACTAACTGTAGTAGCTTTCTTTGGCGGGACACTTTTTTCTCCCTCTTTTTTATACATTCATTTCTTCCTGATCAAGTGGAGGATCAAGAGTTAATCCTTGGAAATATGCATTTCTATGTAGTCTTTCGTATCATATATTCCAAGTCATATGTAAGCATAGCGGATATAACTGCTACTAACTGTAGTAGTTTTCTTTTGTCGGGACACTTTTTCCTCCCTCTTTTTTTATACATTAATTTCTTCCTGATCAAGTGGGAGATCAAGAGTTAATCCTTGGAAATATGCATTTGTATGTAGTCTTTCTTAATACATTTGTTTCCTTCTCTTGGTTTAGTTTCGTGTTCGGTTACGATACAAAAACAGTGGACTTTATTTGTGTGGTACATACTATATAATGATAAAAGTGTTTTTCATTTTTTTGCTTATTGCTTTTTGAAAAAAGAAAATCATATATAATTTTTGTACCTTGTTAGATGTTTTTTTACTACATTTCATAGCTGCTAAATTTAATCAAAAGCAAAGTCTTTGGTTTAGGTATGAAAAACAAAACATTATTCAAATAAAATGGCATACAAAATTTATTCATTAAAACATTTAGGACGTGTTGATTTGATTATAAGAGAAGGCATAATTTTTCCAAAAAATCGTAAAATTCAATAACATTTGCACTATATCTTATACCTGAAATTGATTGATTTATAATGCTTGACATTGAATATTGATAAATAAATTAATTAATCTATATATCGGCATCTATACTAATAAAATCCATGCGCCTCTGTCTGTCTGTCTGTCTGCTTGGAGCCGATTACAGTTCGCAACGCGGGCGAGTTGGAAGTCGCGAGAGGTGTCTTTCGATTTGAAAAATTCCGGGAAAGTCATTTCGGGCATTTTTGAGACCGTGGGACCAAATTAAAAAAGTTATGAATTAAAAACCGGTCGGGAATCGGAACGGAAAACGTCTAATTTCCCAAACGGAGCTCAAACGCAGCTCTGAGGCAGAACACTGCGCCACCTTGCGGTGAACGACCTGAACTTTTTCCCTTTGGCTAAAAGAAGAAGCAGTTGAAAACCTCTTTTTTCTCCCGGGAAAACGACTTTTTCTTTCGTTTCGGTTCTTTGAAAAAGAACTAATTGGTAAAAAATGTTAAACACGGTTTATTTTCATACTTTTTCTTTTTGGTAGCATACACGAATGGTATGTAACCTAAGATTTACGCGATTAATACTAATTTTTGTTAGTACAAACGGAAAACGAGCTGCCAAAATTATTTGTTAGTTATGTTGTTTGTGATATTAATGAAATTACTTATATTTTTTTAATAGCAGTCTTTTGCAGTTTTTAATACCGAAACTTTTTTGCGCGTTTTTTCTTAAACCATCATACAGACAGTTTTTAAAGTAGATAAAACTGATTACATATTCAGAATCTGCGTAAAAGTCTGCTTCTGATGAACCAAAAAATACGAGAAAATGTCTTATGGGCGCGCAGCGCCAACCGTGCAAAACCAAATATTTTTAACTGGATGATGGCGACCATAGCGCGTAGCGCCAGTGGGTGGTAGGCCGGTGGGCCGCCTTTGCACGGTGGGCACGTAGCGCCCACTGTGCGAAATCACATATTTTTAACGGGATAATGGGCGCATAACAACCATAGCTCTTTAATTTACTTTTTTTGTGCTTGAGGATTCGAACTCCAAGACTTGCTTATTAAATGAATTTTTTTGCTTATTATATACTGCTTAATATCGAGATTCGTTTGGAAAAAGTGGCCCAGCTAGCGGGCGTAGCTCGCTAGTTATATATTATTTCAAGTTGGATTTGACAAGGGAAATTATAATATTTCAGTTAATGAAACTTGTGGAAAATTATTTTTCCTCTATTAGCTAGCAAGAAATTATAATCATTTAAAACAATAACCATGAATGTGTCATGCACTTTTTTTCTTTTCTACAATTAAAAAAAACACGATAGATACTTTCACAGACTACCATTTTTGCATTCTCATAATTCATTCTTAAGTGCATTTTAGTGTTTTCAATTACTCAAATGGTTATTAAGTGCCTCGAAATAAGAGATAAATAAAATAAGATAAAAATAAATGTATTGTTGTGCATAATTATTAAAGCAAAAAGTGTTGTATACGGGAAATACTTTTTTTAGATTGTAAATGTGTCAAATTGCAAAAAATGTTTCATTTAAAGTTGCGAAAATAAATGTCTCAAATAAATGTCACAGATACCTTCACGTCCAAGACATTTTTTACAATATTTGTAGTCTTTCGACTGTATATAATGATTGACGTTTTTTAAAAAAAATTGCGTCTTAAATTTGTACCTGAATAAATACTATTAAAAGATATTTCTTTTTACAGAATTATATTTTAACTTAATGTTACAGATAGAGTAATGATTAAAAATGTAATCTAACTATTAAACGTATTCTACATTAATGTATGCTGTACAGTTGTTTCACATTTTTCGCTTTATATATAGCAACAAATATGCAGTATTTCAATTATTTTTTTAAGTGGGTATGATAAAACAGTTGCATTTATTCACTTATATTTATACATTTAAAAGCAGATCTAGAGCATGTAAGGTACTTAATTTATTAAAAATTAAAATATTTTTTGCATATAATATATAAAAAAAGTCATATGTAAGCAAATTTTACAAAGAAATTGCTTTTTTAGTTGGCAGTTTCGTACATTAATTAAACAGAAACAAGAATTATACATAAAAGGATTGCAAAGAACAAATGAAATGATAACTAAACTACGACACTTAATTTATAATATATTTTAACCTTTAAATTTTAACGAAGGAAGTTTAGAATATAAAGAAATAAAAAAAATCATATCCGTTTTTAATAAATTGATATGAAAACTTCAATATATTTCATATAACATAGAAAACTCAAGGAATACAGAAACCAGCAGATATTTAGAACGACAGCGTCAGATGTCGAATGACACTTCCTGACTTAAAAAACATAAATATTCACTTTAGAAGTAATCCATTGGTCAAACTCGATTATTCGGTCATCATAAGCCTGCGAAACGCCGGTGTGAAGATTTTGGAAAAACCTTCGGGTACTTTTAGGCAGTCAGATACAGAGGAAAATAAATTAATGTCAATATACAGATTGCAAAACGTTAACATTTGGTAGGGAGTAGGATGCTTGGATAAAAGAATATGTTCCTCTTTCTTTTTTTGCAAATACCAATAAGAAAAAACAATTCAGATTACTGTTGTAGCCAAATGGAATTAAAATGTTACCTCTACAGGTGTGGCATCTATGCAGCCCCCTGAATTCCGCGAACGGATTTTTCAGTTCACTAAGCTGCACGTTCCACTGTAACATAAGCAATATTTATATTATTATATTTCTACCAATAAAAGCCAGTTCTAATAAAATAAGCTATGATTATTATATTCAAAGCTATTCAACCTGTATCTAATGAAATATTTTGTATTAGGTTTCAAAAAACATCTTTTTCATATTTTTAATAAAATAAGTAGAAAACAATTTTGCCCTTTTTTTCGGCGGTCAGGAGGTTAATAAGAGAATATTTGTAATTACTGTGACCCAAAGTCTGCAAATTAGTGTACAGCCAAATCCTCCGCGTTTGTTTTCTTCTATCCGTCCAGTTCAAAATAATGCAATTAAGGTGATGTCAGGAATACATCAATCGAACACTAATATGTTGCCGCAACTTTGTTTTTATAGATCAGTTGTAATTTTCTCGGCACAGATGGTATGCGTGTAAGGTTGCGATAAGAAGAAGTACACACAATCGAATTTCCTCTCATGATGCCTTCCTAAATGGTAGAATCATGGTGCGGAATAAAAGGTATATTCGCATAAACATAGATCCATTAAAAGTCTTCAGATAGTTTGCTGTGTTTACAGGTTAAACTCTTCATTCACATTCTACACACTATTAAGTTGCACACAACTGTACCGGTAATGGCGATTACTTTACGTTAATTGATGATCGCATTCAAAGAATCTTCACATACTATAAACTATGTATATATGCTGAAATATTTAATCAATGTCGTTTCTTTTTTAAATTTTGATTTGTTTTGTAGATCTAAGCACATATTTTTCTAAAAACATTAATATGAATTCACATATATCGTATGGAAATTCAATATGTTTGTAATTCTTTGCAGGCAATTATTTGTTTTGTTTCATTCATGAACATTTTTGTTATTTTCAAAAAAAAAAAAAAAAAAAAAAAAAAAAAAAAAAAAAAAAAAAAAAGAATCGCGTTAATTAAAGCAGTGATTGTAATTTTTACCTGTGTGTGTTCAACTCTTGTCATTGTTTGTATTTAAAACTGATTTTACGGTTCAGGTACTTTAAAAGGATTGAATTAAAGTGCATTTAATTACAATTTTAATAGACTCGACAACTGCTCGACAATTTTCTCTGATACTGTTCTTAATTTTGTAGGTGCTAATTCAGAACTGAAAAAAATACATAATCTCGAAAAAAAAAAAAAAAAAAAATCTTCTGAATTGACTGCTTGTCTATTAGCTATTTCAATATTCGCCTAGTTTTGACGGCTTATGGAAGAGAGGAGTCAAATCCTTTAAGCATCATTTAAATAGAAAATCCGAGATTTAAAACTAACTTTTGAAGATTTCTTATTGTTGTTAATCAAAGTGAAGGTAATTTAAATACCAGGCCTCTTATACTTTTATCTTTGGATCCTAGCGATTTTGAAACTTTAACCCCAGGGCAATTCTTAATTCGTCACCCTATAAATAGCATTTTTGAACTAAGTTTAGTCGACCTTGCAGATAATAAACTTAAACAATGTCAACGAGTTACAAAAATTAATCAATTTATTTGGAAAAATGGAGTCGATATTATCTAAACAATTAACAAGAACTCAGTAAATGGTTAGTTGAGAGAAAAAATAAAAACTTTGAAAGCAGTCGAATGTTTTATTGGAGGAAAGTAATCTGCCCTTGTGTACATGGTCAGTAGATTGCATTGAAGATGTTATTTATGAACATGATGGTAAAATTATGGTAGTACTTGTCAAAACTCCAAAAGTTGTTTTAAATTGTACCATTACAAACATTTGTATTTTACATATAAATAATCCTATATTATAATGTAAATATTTATTTTTCTTGTGTTATTGTGCATTTATATTTGAAAAGTTTATATTAACCTTGTATCTTCGTATTATTTGATATTTGAATTTGATTAATACTACATTCTGGATTTGAACTGAAACTTATATTTTGAAATTTTAATGTAAAAATTCAATTGTTTACAACTACCCACATAGCATGCATGGTCACAGTGAAGTCACTGTGAGTCACTGTGGTCACGTAACATCTGTGACCAAAATGCCATCCCTCAGTGACGTCACATTGTGACTGAAATGTGACTTCACACCTGTGACCAAAATGCCACCCGTCAGTGACGTCACATTGTGACTGAAATGTGACCTTCTTAGAAAATTAAAAAATATATATAAAAATTCTTCAAAAGATGTTATTTAATGGAAAAAATATTTTTCTGTCAATTGAAAAAGTTTTTGTGACGTCACTGTACCAAAAGGCCACCACTCAGTGAAGTCACATTGTGACTGAAATGTGACCTTCTTAGATAATTAAAAAAATACAAAAATTCTTCAAAAGATGTTATTTAATGGAAAAAATATTTTTCTGTCAATTGAAAAAGTTTTTGTGACGTCACTGTAATGCCACTGCAAATAACGCCCTCATAGCATGCATGGTCACAGTGGTCACGTCACACCTGTGACCAAAATGCAATCACTTAGTGACGTCACATTGTGAC
Organism: Maratus speculifer; assembly: GCA_964019185.1. Classification (NCBI taxonomy): domain Eukaryota; kingdom Metazoa; phylum Arthropoda; class Arachnida; order Araneae; family Salticidae; genus Maratus; species Maratus speculifer. The sequence continues at coordinate 144,943,277 of OZ025290.1, read as the reverse complement.
GGAGTGATGACCTTCTTAGAAAACTTCCAAAATCTGTTATTTATTGTAAAATTATACTTTTTTTGACAATAAAAAAATATATTGTGACATCATTGCTATGTCACTGCATGTAACGCACGTCATGTCACATTTGTGACAAAAAAACACCATATTGTAAAGCTGCAATGTAACAAAAATATGAACTTAAAAAATCTCAATAATCTTAAAAAATTTCAACATATAAAGAGAGAAATAATTTGAACTGTAGTTTAAATAAGCCGTTTAAATGTATTTCGAGCTTGAATGAGATTGATAATCTTAAAATTGTTTAATTTAATATTTGTAATTTATTTTTCGACATTTTAGAAAATGATTAAATTTTTTTCTCTAATAACAAAACTACAAAGAATCACTTACGCAAGGGGAATTATCCATTTTCCGTACCAAATATGCAAAACTTGTTTTTCTTGTCACAAATCTTGTAAAAATCGGGCTATGAAATGTCATTAAAATATGCAGTTATATATTACATAACGTTTTTATCATTTCAAAACATTTAAAAAATTTTAAACATTAATGTATGGATGTGTATTTAACATTTCAAATCAAATGAGTAATTTGTTAACCTTGACAGTGAAAATGTGTGCGTAAATATAGAAAAAAATATTTGTATTAAAAATGGATGTATTACACATAATTATTAATTAGGACAGACTGAAAAAAGATTTTTAGACCGAAATCGAATCGAAAGACACAAATAAAAAGCTTTTATCCTCTGTAATCCCCCTTTTTTTGTATTAAGAAGATACTATGTATGTTCACATGTGATACAAACTTTATTTTAAAACATTTTTTTTTATTAGCGTTAAATCTATTATTTTAAATCTTTAAAAACTTAAACAAAACTTTATCTAATAAACTTTAATTTTGATTATTATTAACTATTATTTACAAAAAAATTAAAAATTAATTTTACAATTCATTTTAACTTGAATTGTTTTGAAACTAATAAAAATAAAAAATAAAAATACATTAAAAAATTTTCAAATAAAAAAAAATTGATCAGAATCACTCTCATAAAATTATTGCATATTTAAACTCCAAAATATTGCATAAGAAAAGAACAAACAAAACGGTCATGCGCATGGAAAGTGAAAATCGTCCGCAAGACAAGACTCTAGCGGGAGTCCGTGCAGGGTACTCTCGTAACCAGAGATTAAACAGCTCCGGTTAAGAAAAATAAAACCATATGAGAATTGACGTAACAGGAATGTCACATGCGACAAATATTTTTTTTATTTATTTTTATTTTTCGTTTGTTTATTTATTTGTTTATTTTGTTAAACATTTTTTTAACATGTAATTTTGATACTTTATAATTTTTTAACACCTTTTAAGAAATTTTACCAAAATAAACAACCTACACTTCTGTTTACTATCGAACAGCAGCTGACTATCGCAAGGCACACTGGGAAAATGAAATATCGCTGATGTTGACAAACCCTGGTAACGAGAGGGCCTTGCACGATAGTTAGGATTCTCGCTAGAGTCTATAGTTTGCAAGCGAAAGAATAAATAAACGTAAACAAAAATATTTTAAATTGATGATAGAAGACGCGAGAAGTTAGTTGACTGGAATTTATGGCAGATGTGACTTGTGAGCAGATGCGTATTGACACGGATTTACAATTTAAACAAGAATGTCCACTACAACTCTTCGAAGCGGCAAAACATAAGTCCGAGAAAATTAAGGGGGCTTTGACTGTTAAAATGATTTTGTCTTTGCCACTTTAATTATTATCGGATTTAGTTTATGCGGCAAAAAGAATAACTAGACGAATGAATTCGATGGAAAAAAGGTATGGAAAAATATTATTTTTCATGCTTGCATTTATTATTATAATTATTCTGAGAAGGATTTTAATTACCTTCTCAAAAACATACAATAAAACATTAATGCTTTATTAACTTAATAAAGTCTAATACATCCATTATTTATTTTGTTGACATAAAAAACTTGATTATTAATAATTTGGATTAGGTTGTCAAAGGTAGTGATTTTAATTGCATTTTAATCTGCGTTGTTTCCTTTTTTAAAATAATTGGTTATAATGTTTTCATAAACATAAAATCATATGAAAATATATTATAATAAATTGCTAATACAATTATTAAACATTTAAAGATAATTATATTTTGTAATAAAGAAGCTTTTTTATAGAATAAAATTATTAACAAACATCCTTTTTTAATTTTTGTATTAAGTAATCTTCGGAAACATTGTATAATGTTATTTTTAAAAATGCATCCGTTCAGAAGAGGAATTTATAAGAGAACGAGAAGAACTATTAAAAGAAATCGTAGATGTTTGATATTTAAAAAAAAACAATAACGTTAATGACTGTTTAATGTATTTTTTAACCTGTGAAATGTTATAAAATTTTTTAATAGAAAGTCATTATGGGGGAAAACATTTCAGTTGTAAATATTCTTATTGGAAAGTTTTCAGAGAGAATTTGGAAGCTAAGACAATCAGTAAGAATTTAAACATGATTGTATTTAAAACAAATAACGCAAATACTTGAACGGTATGAAGCTAAAAAGTAATAACTGTATTTTATTATTAATTTTTCATTTCAGACACTTTTATTATTTCCTTTAATGAATCATTTTACAGAGGTAAATTTCAAAATATCCATTATATGTAGTATTAGTATGCATCGTGATTAAAGTGGGTATTATAAATACTCTCTAATATTATAAATAAAATATTAATAATTATAATTAACGTATTTGTTGTTCTATTTTATGTTTATCGTCGGAATTTTTATTAGGTAGATGTGTCTATGATGGACAGCCTTCCAGTTATGGATATCCCCTTAATGTTTTTTTCGTTTATTAATATACTAATAAATATTCAGCTTTAATTTTTTTATAATTCCTCTTTGCATGTTTTAATAATATTTTAATATTCATAGAAGACAGTATGTGAAGACAGTTTGCGAATATTTTTTGATTTGTGACAAATTTGCCACTAACTTTGTGACGGTGGCAGCATTGTCAATATTGTGAAGTCCCACTGGGACACAATTATACAGTTATGAATATTGTTATATAGTGTAAAATCACTTACATCTATAATTTTATTATACTTTGGCGATACATCTCAATTAAAACTTAGGAGATGCTATAAAAAGAATGTACCAAAAGAAAGTTACTGAATCAAAATGTAATGCTATGCAGACTTTAATCTTTGTTACATATTGTTTTCTGTTGCAATAAATGAGAATATTTAGGACAGTTGAATATTCGATCTATTACAATTATTTCAAATTTAGCAATTTCTTTTTCTAATAAGCATTAAAATTAAAAAGTAAAAAACTCTTCCTTTAAGTTGCAACACTAGCCACAGAAAAAGACCCGGATGATAATGTAAAGTCTGTGGAAGCGTTCTTTTCAAATATCTCGCTCAAATTTTAATATTTTTACATGATTTGTTTCATAGGATAGCTGAAGGCGATCCACAACCAGCCTAGTTTTTACTTTTTCAATTTTGGTTTCAGATTTTAAAAAAAATATTTTTAAAATTTGAAAACCGGTTTAAACTGGTTCTGATATCGAAACAATCATAATATAAAAAATATATAAGCAAAATTCATAAAGTAAAAAATAGGCCGGTTGTAGATCGTCCTCAGCTATCCTATGCAAAAATCATGCAAAAATATTAAAATTTGAGCGAGAAATTTGAAAAGAACGCTCCCACAGACTTTACATTATCATCTGGGTTTTTTTTCTGTGACTAGTGACCTTAAATTAAGTGTTTTTATGATAATTTTAATGCTTATTAGAAAAAAAATTGCTAAATTTCAAATAATTGTGATAGATCGAATATTCAATTGTCTTAATCATTCTCATTTATTGCAACATTAAAAAAATGTATGAAAGATTAAAGTCTGCATGGCATTACATTTTGATTCAGTGACTTTGTTTTGGTACATTCTTTTTATAGCAGCTCCCAAGTTTTAATTGAGATGTGTCGCCAAAGTATGATAAAATTATAGATGTAAGAGATTTTACTCTGTATAACATTGTTCATAACTGTATAATTGTGTCCCAGTGTAACTTCACAACATTGACAATGCTGCCACCGTCACAAAGTTAGTGACAAATTTGTAACAAATCAAAAAATAATTGCAAACTGTCTTCACAACCTTGTGACTATCGTCACAGAATAGTCACAGTTTTAATGACAATTTTGTCACAAATGACACATTTTTCACATTTTGGTCACATCGTGACGTCACAAAGTGGTCACAATGTGACGTCACAAAGGAGCTCTAAAACGGCCATAACGACTTCACATTTTAGTTACAGTGACTTCACATCGACGTGACCGTGACGTCACCATGTCTTACGAATAAAGACATTGTCAAACATATGTTTCTGAAATAAATATTTCAGAGGTGGACGTTATGTTGTTGCCGGCTGGGAATTTATTATCTCTTGGCGATAATCCTAGTAATCATTGTAACCCTAGTTTTTATTTTATCATCTGATAGCAAAGCTCTTGTCTTTTTTCTTTTCTTGGAAAGATTGCTTCTATGGTGAGCACCGTACAAATTCTTTTGTTGTGAAATAAGAAAGTTTATAGTTATTAATTTGTCGAATTATATTTTAAGAAATTGTTACAGTCCATTTATTTGAACTGCTCAATAGCATGATACGAATTTAATTAAAGATATCCGTTGAAAAGTTTATGAAATTTTCTAATATTTAACTTGTTAAAATGTTACGAATCAATATGTTGGATCGAACATTCACATTTAGTATTCATTACTATTAAATAAACTTGTATTTACATTAACTATGCATGTTTACTACAGCTCAGATAATATTTCTGAATGTAATTTAGAAGTACATACACTTAATTAATTTTATTTATAAGTCGATATAAATTAAATATACTGTACTCGTACATCGATAGAATTTCGTTAAACATAAGTATTACATACATTTATTTTCTATCCGAACTTTTAAAATTATTATCATACATTGCTTATGTTTATATGTCCCTTTGGATGGATATTGTTTTAAAAGTCCTAAAAAAAATTATGTTCGCAAAAGTTCGTCCAAAATAAAATAAAAATATGACATTTAATTTAATAACTTTCTTTTGTTTTATCACTTCTATTATAAATTCATTTTGTTCAATAAATAATTTAATATAAGGGAAGTTTTGCGTTATCGTATTTTCATGTTAGTAAGCAATTTTCGAAAAAAAAAATAACATAAATTAATTATGTGTATTTTTGATTTCTCAATAATTTAAACAGTATTTTTTGATGTTGTCAAAAATAAAATAGTTTAAATAGATATTTGATTTCGTTGTAAATACCTATTCAAGTTTTTTGTAAGTGAAAATTATGTTAAGATACATGTAATTAATGTGTTTACTATAAATATAAAATAATAAAAACCTGCTATTAAACAGCTTTATTAGTTTTGTATAATATGACATGTTTAAAAAAATCAATTTCAAGGAATATGAAATAGGCTCTCAAGTTTAATATACTACAAAAATCACATGAATAATTATTCTTGAATTTCAGATGAGAAATTAAAATTATTGGATAAAAATTTAGTAAAATAAATTTGTTAATTTTTGCGAATAATATATATCTTTTCGAATATTTTTAAATGGAAATTTAATGATGCATGATTTTTATTTAGTTAAGTCAATCCTTTTAAATCCTGTTCATGTAATTTTCTAACACTTAACTTGTTAAAATGTATCGAATAAATATGTATGATAGAACATCCGAATTTCATATTAATTACAGTTAAATAAAGCTGTGTTTACGTGTATGTTTATTGCAACTCAGATAATATTTTTAAATGTAAATGTCAAATAAATACACTTAATTAATTTTATTATTTAAGTCGGCATAACGTAAATGTTCTGTACTCGTACATTCATGGAATTTTGTTAAGCCCAAGTACCACATACATTTAATTTTTATGTAAATGTTTTAAACTTTTTATCATATATTGCTTATATTTATACGCCCCTTTAAACGAAGAGTGTTTTAACTGTTATAAAATTTTATGGTCATAAATATTCATGCAAATGTAAATAATATTTAACATTTAATTTCATAACTTTATTTTGCTTTGTCATGTCTTTTATAAATGGCTTTCGTTCAATAAATAATTTAATATATTTAAGTTATGGTTTTTTGTGTTATCATTATTTGCGCTAGTTGGAAATGTTAGAAAAATAAAATAAATCACAGTTAATATCAATAAATAATTTAATATAATGAAAGTTACGATTTTTGTGTTATCAAAATTTCTCCTAATTGGAATTTTTAGAAAAATATACCCATAACATAAATTGACTATAGTTAGTTTTGCTCTATCTTTGAATAATTTAAACAGTTATCAAGTTTTATTTCATGTTGCCAAACATAAAATTTTATAAAAATGTATTTAATTTTATTGTAAATATATATTATGATTTTTTGTAAGTGAAATTATGTTAAAATAAAAACACATATAGTAAAAATGTTTAAAATAAATATAAATTATTAAAAATCTTCTAATAAATAGCTCTATTAGTCTTGTATAGTATATCATGTTTAAAAACAATAGATTTCAAAGGAAGGATCAGGCTCTCCAGTTTAATATACCTTCTAGAATCACATGAATAATTAGTCTCAAATTTTAGTTGAAAAATGAAATTTATTGAATTTCACTAGGTAAAATAATTTTTTTTAATTATTGCGAATAATAATTATCCTTTCGGATATTTTAAATTGGAGATTTATTGATACATTATGACTATTCAAATAAATAAATACATTTAAATATTATACATGTAATTTCCTAATACTTAACGGATTAAAATGAAACAAAACAGTATGTAACACCAAACACACAAATTTCGTATTAATTACAATTAAATAAATCTGTGTTTACATTAACTATGTATGTTTACTATAACTCCGAAAATATTTCCTAATGTAAATGTCAAATACATAAGCTAAATTAATTTTATTATTTTGGTCGACATAAATTAAATGTATTATATTTATACACTGGAAGAATCTGGATAAGAGTAAGTGTCATATACATTACTTTTCTCCGTAAACCTTTAAAATATACATACCAAAGATAATACATACCTAAAATATACATTCCTTATTTATACATTATCAGATATTTAGATTTGTCTTTGGATGGAAATCGTTTTAACGGTCATAAAAGTTCATGTAAAATAAAATAAAAAAATCCCTTTCGGCATGGCCTATAGGCGGAGGTAGACTTCGAAAAGTTTTCATCTCAAAAAAAAAAAAAAAAAAAAAAAAAAAAAAATGTCTATCTCTACTTAAATGCCCATTTTGGCAATATATTTTGAATTATATTCTTACTTTATTTAAAAAATTGACCAATATGCTCATTATATAGTTCCTAAATAACAAAAAACTGTCAATTGAATGCGTTTGAGAGCAAAATTGAATTTAAAAATGAGTCATAAAATAAACAATTTGTTATTTGAATACAACCTCAATTCTTTTATCATGATCGCTTTGGGAAATTTTTTTGCGAAGTGCTTACTTTGACAGCTTTTAAAATATATATATTCACCCTTTATCAAAAAATCGAAGAATACGCACATTATATAGTTCCTAAGTAACAAAAAACTGTCAATTGAATGCGCGTCAGAGCAAAATTGGTTTTAAAAATGAGTCATAAAATAACCAATTTGTTATTTGAATACCCACAGTTCATTAATCATCTCGCTTTGGGAAATTTTTTGCGAAGTGCCCATTTTGGCAGCCTTTTTTGAAATATATTCTGCCTTTATCAAAAAACTGGCCACTCCGTCACATTATATAGTTCCTAAATAAGAGAACCTGTAAATTGGATGCGTTTGAGAACAAAAAAAGATTTAAAAATGACTCGGTAAAAATGCAATTTCTTAAATTTCCTTAAATTTTAATCACGATAACTTCGTGAAATTCTGTTCAAAATACCCTTTTTGGCAGCCTTTTAAAAAATATATTCTGCTTTTATCAAAAAACTGGCCAATACGTCAAGTTATATGGTTCCTAAATAATAGGACCTGTAAATTGGATGGGTTTGAGAACAAAAATTAATTTAAAAATGACTCATGAAAAACGCAATTTGTTATACTTAATGAATTTTTTAATGATGAAAACTTCGGGAAATCTGTTCAAAATACCTCTTTTGGCAGCCATTTTAAAAATATATTCTGCCTTTATCAAAAAATTGGCCAATAAGTCGCATTATATAGTTGCTAAATAAGAGGATCTGTCATTTGGATGCGTTTAAAATCAAAAATGAATTTTAAAATGAGTCAGAATATAAGCAGTTTGGATTTAAGGTTTTTTCTCCAACTCCTATTTTTGTTTAATTTATTTTTGCTATAAGAATTGGTTCTATGAAAAACTTGTCAGTATAAAAGTTGTAGATATTATTCTGAAGATGTAAAATAAATTTAATTAGATTTAATTGCTTAAGAATTGAGTAAGTTATGGGTTTTTTTTCTTTTTCCTCCCCCCTTTTTCTTTTCGTTTTTAATTTTTTTCATCGGTAAAAATTGGTCCTATCAAAAACTTGTAAATACAAAAGTTTTAGATAATATTGAGTACATTTATATAAAATTTAGTTGGATTTGATATCTTGAGAATTGACGAAGTTATGATTTTTTTTCTCCCAAAAACCATGTTTTTTTCGCCCCTTGAGCCCATTTTTAACTTTATCAAAAATCTGTCACGCATAAACTTTTTCCTCATCTTTTAGAAGTAATATAAACTTTAAACCGATTCGATATCTATTTTAATTAAAAAGTTATCGCATTTTTTCTGTTTTCACAAAAACCCTCCTAACTTTGACCCCCTTGGTCCGATTTTGCCCATTAACGAACTTAACCGAGATTTTATGCCCCTTGATTTTATGTAAAAGTTTGATGAAGATCTGAGCATAATTATGGAAGTTATCGTGTCTAGAAGAAAGTGATATACACCGATAGATAGATAGATAGATAGATAGATAGATAGATAGATAGATAGATATATATATAAACTTTTTTACTGATGGTAGTTTTGGGGTCTAGGAGTCATGATTCGTGTAGATCCGCAAAAAATTTTCAGAAATTCCAACATGGGAGACAATGCAATAGGTAGTATTTCATACGAAATCTACCTAATAAACATTTAAAAGGTAATTAAATATCTTTCTTTTGTTTAATAATTTCTTTTATAAATTAATTTGCTCTATTAATAATTCAATATAAAAAAATTGTTTTTTTTTTTTTTTTTTTTTTTTTTTTTTTTTTTTGTATTTTATGCTAGTGGGCAATTTTCGAAAAAAAAATCAAAAACTCGTAACATAAATTTTCAAATTTTTTATTTAATAATTTAACTTTTAGAACTAGTGTGAATCAGTTATGGAACTGAAACTATTCTTATATAAAAAGAATATAACAAAAATCGAAAAGGTAAAAACTAGCCCGGTTGTGGATTTTCTTTAGCTATTATATGCAAAAAAATCACAAACAATAAACGAGATATTTGAAAAGAACGCCCCCATAGACTTTCCCTTATAATCCGGGTCTTTTTCAACAAGTAGTGTGGCATCTTAAGGTGAGCATCGTCCTCGTATCTCAAATGGCAGAGCACTTGCAGCGCTATTACAAGGATTAGAGATTCAATTCCCGGCTTAGACTTTTTTTTTTATCTGTTGATTTTACGCTTGATGGGTAATTCACTTATAATGTATCCAATAATTGTACAATTTAAAAGTAAGTGATAAACGAAGGTACGTTTTGTAACAAATTTGTACTTATCAAAATTCAACGAAATAAAGTCGTGTTAAACTTATAATAAAACTAACAATAAGTCTTTGGTACGGCAATTTATCGAAGAAATGCAAATAATTTCATTTAGGTATTTCGATAAACAATACATTATTTTAGGAATGAAATATCTGCATCAAAAATGAAAATTTACAATCATGCATGGGAAACATGTAAAACATACACCGAGAAATTAAAACTTTAAGCGAAATCCATATGTAAGTTCGTTGTGTTTTTAAATAATTATAGCAAAAGAAACATAAATAGATGAAGAGCCTTTTTGTTAAAGGAGACGAGGTTTCTTTTTTTCTTAGAATCATCACTTGATCATAAACAAAAAAGTTGGAAATTGCACATGAGGCGTAGCAAATGAGGTGCGTTCATACGATAACTAAGTTCTAAAAATATTTAATCTTACTGTTATAGTAGACAGTACATCGGATTTAGTGTAGTAGCCAAAATCTTTTGTGGGTCCCAAAAAATATTATCTGCTTTCTTTTGTATAGGAATTAATTTGTCGTATTTCTCAGCAACGTTAATCAATCTCATAAAATGTTAAATAGTTAATTACAATTAAAATGTGCACCAAACAATATTCACCCATACCATTATGTAATGGAATACTTTTCTGTGGCCTTGTAAATCAATAAAAAATGTTCTTTGCACCACAGACTGTGCAGAATGTATATCATAATACGTAGTTCATAGATGCATCTATATTTTATTATGTTCGAATCAATACCATTAAAATACATGTGAAAATTTCCCCCCCTTTGACCGTAACGTAACGGAATATTTTTGATTGTCCCTGTAATTTATCTAAGCGTATTTTCCTAAAATTTGATATGACTCGACAAAATTAGGCAATAATTATATATTTTAAATTTTAAACGATTCAATTGGGTAGTTTTTGCGTTGTTATATGCGAACAGACGGACAGACGGGGAGACGGACGGACTGAACGAAAACTGTAGGTGCTACATATTTACATCAGTACGAACGCACCTAAAAAGTGGCAAACTTTTTCGACGAGTATTCATTTGGCTTCTTTTGTTCTACTTTCATTCAATAAACAATCAATTAAAAATTATATAACCCCTTAAACATATATATATATATATAAGTCAGTCTTTGAACTCATACTATATGCAATGAAACATACCTTTTGATAAAGGAATGTAGTTTGAAAGAAACACAACATCTTTAAAACCAAGCATTAAAGTATCAGAGTAATGTTCCAAACACTTATGTATATATATATATATATATATATATATATATATATATATATATATATATATATATTATATATAAACATATATATATATATGTAATAAAACGACGACGATGTTCTATAATAGTGTATAAACTCTAGTAGAATACCATGTTGGTTGTAGAATACTACTATTCACTAAGACTCAATAGTGGGATGAGCAGTCGTTCTGGTAAGTGGATAAGCCATGGATTTGTTCTCGTAGGAGTTTCTCCAATAACAATGCAAGAAAATCAGTTTTTTAGTTCTTTATTATTTAGAGCACGAACTTAAGTTATTCCACAAATCACCGTTCCACACATCTATCACTACGGCCTTCGCTCACTAAACTGCAACAATCCGGCGTTCTACATTCTCGGAAAAAATGACATGGCTTCCGAGCAGTTTAAAGGAAAGATGCATTGTGACCTCCTGAAAAGCCAAATGAAAATAATCATTTTTACGACAAAACTAGCGCCCTCCTATTCCGCGTCAATCATTTTAAAAATCCAATTAGGATGAACTCGAGCCTCAAACGGACAAAAATGATAAATTCTAATTGGTCGTAGCAGGCGGTCCTTGGAAAGAACTATATTTTTTCCTCGGAAGAACAAGCCCTTTAGCAACGCGTAGTAACACCTGTCACGCGATGTTAAAATAAAAAATAAAATTAAAATCCCAGGAATATTCCAGAAAGTAAAAAGCTTACGAAATACCTCCCGCCTTTTTGAGAAGCAAGCAATAATTTATTAATAACTAAAGTAAGAAAAAGAATTTTAGCTGTTACAAGTTACGAAACTAAGATTGAAATATGTTCCACAAATTTAGAATTGAAGCTAAGAGAGAAGAAAAATGGCGCATTTTTTTTTAATTTTATTACAAACCCCCCTCCCAGAAAGACGGGTGAAAAAGTAGGTCTGAGACCTGCAATTTCACAGAAAGGGAGATGATGCAGACTTAGCTCACGAAGTTGTTGATATAAGTAATAATACTTAGATACTAAATAAAAAAAAATTAAATTAATTTCTCTTTTTTATATAAATATAGAATTCACATTTGAGAACACTAAGGTGATGCGTGGAATAACTTTAAATTTAAATACAATAAAATAGGCATCAGTGCAAATACAAGATATAATCTTGTTTAAAGTACACATCATAAAGTAATATGAAAATATAAGCAATTACCCATAGTAATAACATAAAAATGAAACATAAAAATGAAAAACAATAACGTTGTATTCTTTTTTAACAATATCAAATCTAGAAATGAAGAAATTTAGTAGAACTTTCTTGAAATCAATGTTGAAAGTTTGTTTCAAAAATCCATTTAAGAGTCACATTTGAATAGTTCATGATCTTTTTTCAAGGAGGTCTAATTATATCGTTATTAATTGTCCAAATTCAATATAATAAGACATTTTATAATATAGTAATAATAAATTTTAACAATGTAAATAATAAACAATATAAGTAAGAAACATAATAAGGAAAAATATCAATAATAATAAATATCATAAGTATAAGTAAATCTCATAATGGGTATAAGTAAATCTCTTTATAAGTAATAATAAATATCACAAAAGACATTCTTTAAATACTTAATCTCGTTTATCTCATCTCAGGCATTTGGGATGAAATATAGAGAGAAGTGGAATAGAATAAAGAATATAAGCAATTATTTAATCATTTACTTAATCTTGTAAATCGAGTACAGGATTAAGTAGGAATATGTAAAAAAAATTAAAAATAAGATGATAAAATAATATAAAATAAAAATAAATTAAAATTCATTTCATTTTTAAGAATGCACGTGACCTTCAAACTACTAAGACTCTTTAAAAGAAATATTAATAAATAATAAAAATAAAAGACAAGATTATTAGTGTCAATTCATGTCAGATAATTACGCAATAAATATTCTCTCGGTGTGATAAAACATTGCAAGGTTGAAGTAGGAAAGAGAAAAAGAGACAAAATTAAATTCTAATTGACATGTACTTGGACTAGAATGCAGCAGCAAAGAAAGAGAGAAAAAAAAATAAAATAAAGTGATAAAAATTTTGTTACTTGGCAAATAATTAATTTATTAATTGATAGCTTAAATTTAATATTACAAATACGTTCAGTTGAAAAAAAAATATATGTATATTTTTAAAATTTTATTTGTTATTATATTATTCTAAGTAGGGTAATTCAGTACAGAATAAGAAATTTCCACTTTGTTCGTCTACGCCGGCATAAACAAACAAATATAAAAATTTCCAGACAAGTAACACTCTCGCTGCAGTCAAGAGATACCATTGCCATTCTGTAAGAATTAAAGGATATTATCCGAATTAAAATATGAAAAGAAATTTACTGTTTAAGAGAAAAAAAATTATAAAATGATAAACTAGAGATATAGTCTAAACTACAGTTTTTACTTGAGTTTGTTGTTGTTGATTAGGGGGTTGTTGCTCATGACTTAATTTAAATTTATCTGGGGAATAATAAGGCCTTAATTTAGATACATGTACTATTTCTGAACTTTTGAACTGGTTTTGCCTATCAATTTCAAAATTTACTTCGGATAATTTGTTAAGAATTTTATAAGGGCCACTAAATACTTGTGATAACTTTCTAGTATTAGGGTACTGAAATTCTTCATAAATAACTAGATCTCCTATTTTAAATTTTGGTTCGATATAATCTTTATCATAATATATTTTATTTTTTAAATGAATTTCATCAGTTCTTGCTTTAGCAATTTTAAGTGCTTCATGAACAGGGGGATAATAATTTTGTTGTAAGGGGGAGTCATAGGGTAATTGGCCAAAAAGGAAGTAAGCAGGTGGAAATTTAGTAATAGAATGGAGTGTATTATTATATTCAATAATTACCTCAGTTAAAAGCTTAGTCCAGGGAATTTTAGAGGTAGTGGAGTTTACATTTTAATCTAGTTACTATTGTCTGATTTACTCTTTCACATTTCCCATTCGTTTGTGGATGATGGGCAGTGGTCAAACGTTGTTTAATATTATGATTTCGCAGGAATTTTTTGAATCTTGAACAAGTAAAAGCAGCATTCCTGTCACTTAGTATTTTTTGAGGGGACTGTACATTTGAAATCTTACTAAAACAGAATAATTGTTGAGGGATTTTGATATTGAAGATTTGATTCAGACAATTTGTATAAGTTTCTGTAGTGACACTTTTGGAAGGAAATGCCCAAACATATCTTGTGGCATGGTCTATTATAATATGGAGATTTTTTTTGTAGAATTATAATAATTGAACCCTCCTACAGTATCAACAGACAGACAGTCAAAAGGTTGATCTGTAGTGGGCATAGCTTGTGATAAGCCAAATTTTTCCTGTCTAGGTTTTTTATTTTTCTGGCAAATATCACAGTATTTAACGAAGTTAGTAATGCCTTGGGTCATATCTGGCCAATAATAGTTAGGAGAAATTAAATTTTGCATTTTTTGAACACCAGGGTGACCAAACTGTTCATGAGCAGCACTAAGCAATTTTTTTCTTAGGGACATGGGAACTACCACTTTACGAAAACCTTTTCTTTTAACTATAATCAGTCCATTGTCATTAATATAATTTGATCTACACACATTTTCTTTTTCTTGCATCTCAATAATCTCTTTAACGCCAAGAAGAAAAGTAAGGGGTTTGCAAAAATGAGAAATAGGGTTTCGGGACAACATGTCGGCTTTGACATTTGTAGATCCCTTTAAGTACTCTATTTTGTAATCGAACATACTTAACTTCAATGACCACCTAAATAATCGACCACTTAAATGTTTGACATTTTTTAACCAAACAAGAGATGCATGATCAGTATGGATGGTAAATTGTACACCGTGAAAGTAATGATAAAATTTATCTATAGTATCAATGATAGCAAGACACTCTAGTTCGGTAATGAAATAATTTTTCTCATAACTTCTCAATCCTCTAGAAAAATAAGCACTTGGATGTAAAAAGTTATTATGGTCGGGTTGTTTAAGAACTGCACCGACCGCTACCTGAGAAGCGTCAACAAACATGTGTAGGGGTAATTTTGGGTCATAAATCTTTAAAATTGGTTTAGCAATGAGGGCATCTTTTAATTTTTGAAAAGAGTTTTGACATTCAGTATTCCATTCCCAAATAGTATCTTTCTTAAGTAATTTATTTAGGGGGTGTCTAATTTCAGCATATTTGTCAATAAATTTATGATACACATTTATAGAACCAAAAAATCTTTGTAATTCTTTAGTATTAGTAGGAGGTTTTAATTTTTTAATTGTTTCTATATTAGTATTAGCAGGAGTTAAAGTTCCATTTTGGATTTCATACCCTAGAAAATTGATTTGTTTTTGAGCAAAAGTACATTTAGATAATTTTAATTTAATATTTTCTATTCGGCATAAATCAAAAATTTGGATGAGATGCTGTATATGTTCATCTATTGATTTAGAAAAAATAATTATATCATCAAAATAATAACAAGCAAAATCTATTTTATGTTTTGTAAGAATTCTTCTAATTGTCCTGTTGAAAATTGGGGGGCCTACCTTTACACCAAAGGGGAGAACATTCCATTCCCAGAGCCCACAATTAGTAGTAAAGGTAACTTTTCGGAATCGGTTGGGTGAAGAGGTATGTGCCAATAGCCTGAGGCTAAATCTAGTGTAGAGAAATATTGGGCACCACTTAATTTGTCTAAAATTTCATCTATTCGGGGCAAAGGTTCAGCGTCATTTTTCATAATAGAATTTAATTTTCGGTAATCAACACACATTCGGGGTTTTTCGCCTTCATCTCGTTTATTTACTAACGTAACTGGAGACGAATATGGGCTATAACTTTCTTTAATTAACCCAGCAGCTAATAAGAATTGGATTTGCTGAGATATTTCTTTTTCATCAGCAGTGGATGTACGATAAGGCCTCAAAGATATTGGTAGGTCAGATTTAAGATAAATACGCTGAGGTTCAATATTAATTCTCCCTACATCATATTTATTTTTTGCAAAAATATCTAAATAATCCCTTAAAATTTCCCTTACATTTTTATTTTGAATAGCATTCAGATTCCCCAATAGATTATAATCATCAATATTAGTTCGCGGCAACGATTGAGGAGTTATGGTATTTCCATAATCGGGTTGCACAGTAGTATCATTTTTTATAATATCAAAATGAAGCAACTCTAAGTTATCACTGGATATGTTGACATATTGGTTTAACGAAATATTGTATTGTAACACCTGGCTTTTTGCGCAATCAATTTTCAATTTAAATTTGGCACAATCAGGTAAACCTAAAATAGAATAGTCCAAATCAAGCTTACTTACTAAAAAATTAACATATCTCTTTATATTACCAAATTTAATACATAATCGACAAGATTTATTAATTATAAGAGTTCCTTGTGCCTGTCTAATAGTAATAGGGGTAACATTATGTAAATTACCATTTAAATATCGAACAAATTTGAGATGTAAAATTGAGACAGTTATCCACTATCAACCACACAATACACTTTGTTATTGCCCACATATCCAGGGATGATTAATTGTCAAATATTATTAGTAGGGGGTGGTTGAATATGAGCAGGAGTTTGAGATTGAAAGGAATTTGTGTTAAATATACAACTCCTCTCCCAATGATATGCATTTTCTATGCCTCTGTTTAAACATATTCTGCACGGACGACTAGGGTAGTTGTTTTGATAATGAGTTGCAGGCATTCTAGGAGTGAAAAACCTAGGATTAAAATTTTGATATGGATTGTTTGGAGTAGGTCGAGTCCAATGTCTGGGCTGAGGATTGGGATTGTGCATAGGTCTAGTTTGTTGAAAATTTCTATTGCTGTTATTAGAGCTATGATTTGGAATCGCTGCTAATTGTTTAGCAATGCAAAACCATTCACGAGTATTGGAAGGAGGGTTAACCATCAAACAATTTTGATACTCCGGCTGAAGTCCATCAGTTAATCCCTGTATAATTAAATTTTCCCCAAGCTGAAGTTGCCTTCCAATCTCAACTTTCTTTCTAAAATAAGAATCCAAATCACTTAGATCATTTAACTTTAACGAAGTAAATTCAGAAAATTTTGGAACACTAACTTGAATGAATTTTTCAGTTAAAATCTCGACAATTTCCTCATAAGTAGCACAATCCAAACAATCATTTATATAAGCTTTTAGCGCTTCCCCCTTTAAATATTTTGAAAGATTTTGTTTTTTCCACTCATTATCTTTTTTTTCTCCAGAACATTCATTATCAAAGTGTTTAAACCACTTAAAAATGTCCATGCCTGACTCAAAGTCAAAAGGGACCATATCAAGTTTACTTTCTGACATTTTTTTCTTCCTTTTCTAATCCTGATCGTAATAACATGAAAGAAGGCAAATTCATATGGAAAATATTTAAATGTTATACTTCAATTATTAAAATTCAATTACTATACTTCAAATACTTCAATAAATAACAATAAAAATAATAAATAATAAATAAATCAATTCTGTTTGAATTCATGTATAAAAAATAAATAATAAATAAATAAGTAATAAAATAATAAAATAATAAATATCGGTTTTCCATACATGGGAAATAACAAACAATTTTAAGAACAAAAATACTTTTCTTTACGTATTGAAAATAAATTTAGCAACAGAGAATTTTTTAAGAACAAAATAGTCCATCTTTCGTATTAAAAAAACACCTTTAAAACTAAATAAAATTTCTATGAGCAGAAAATTTCAATTAATTATAAATTAAGAACAAATTTATTTTTTAATATCGGTAAAAAAAAAAAAAAAAAAAAAAAAAAAAAAAAAAAAAAAAAATCAAGAATTTAAACAAAGAAATTATAATTAAAATTTCAAAACAATAACAAAATAAGATAAATAATAAATAATAACTTACAATCTTGTTCTCTAAAAAAGAATAACGGAACCTAGATTTTATTGGGAAGGAAAAAGAAAGAAAAAAAAATTGTGGTTTTCTGTTAGTATTCGCGGCCTTTGAACAACATCGATGAAGAAATTTCTTTATCAAAATTATTCACTGCTCAGATGTTCTTTATCTTGATAATCATCACATAGTTTCGTAGAGGTTAATTATATATAAAAAATACTGAAGGGATATTTCACAAACACGAGATTTGTAGATGCAAATGCCGAACATAACCACAAACACGACTTCATAACACGATCTTTTTTCACAGCTGAAAGGCTTATCATTGCATGCAACATCATGGGCATTACTTCGTAGATTTAGATGCGTCTCAGAACAAAACCATCACAACAGATGTTTCACCGAGTAATCGTTCATCGAACATGGCAAACACAAACAGCGTTGTGAAGCAATTCTCATACAAAGGTTCATTTTGTAGTTGATGAGCTCGATAATTCTTATTCAAAAATCGAACGCCGGTTCATCTCCATCCTACCGAATAAAATGGAATAAAACGACGACGATGTTCTATAATAGTGTATAAACTCTAGTAGAATACCATGTTGGTTGTAGAATACTACTATTCACTAAGACTCAAGAGTGGAATGAGCAGTCGTTCTGGTAAGTGGATAAGCCATGGATTTTATTCAATTATTAAAATTCAATTACTATACTTCAAATACTTCAATAAATAACAATAAAAATAATAAATAATAAATAAATCAATTCTGTTTGAATTCATGTATAAAAAATAAATAATAAATAAATAAGTAATAAAATAATAAAATAATAAATATCGGTTTTCCATACATGGGAAATAACAAACAATTTTAAGAACAAAAATACTTTTCTTTACGTATTGAAAATAAATTTAGCAACAGAGAATTTTTTAAGAACAAAATAGTCCATCTTTCGTATTAAAAAAACACCTTTAAAACTAAATAAAATTTCTATGAGCAGAAAATTTCAATTAATTATAAATTAAGAACAAATTTATTTTTTAATATCGGTAAAAAAAAAAAAAAAAAAAAAAAAAAAAATCAAGAATTTAAACAAAGAAATTATAATTAAAATTTCAAAACAATAACAAAATAAGATAAATAATAAATAATAACTTACAATCTTGTTCTCTAAAAAAGAATAACGGAACCTAGATTTTATTGGGAAGGAAAAAGAAAGAAAAAAAAATTGTGGTTTTCTGTTAGTATTCGCGGCCTTTGAACAACATCGATGAAGAAATTTCTTTATCAAAATTATTCACTGCTCAGATGTTCTTTATCTTGATAATCATCACATAGTTTCGTAGAGGTTAATTATATATAAAAAATACTGAAGGGATATTTCACAAACACGAGATTTGTAGATGCAAATGCCGAACATAACCACAAACACGACTTCATAACACGATCTTTTTTCACAGCTGAAAGGCTTATCATTGCATGCAACATCATGGGCATTACTTCGTAGATTTAGATGCGTCTCAGAACAAAACCATCACAACAGATGTTTCACCGAGTAATCGTTCATCGAACATGGCAAACACAAACAGCGTTGTGAAGCAATTCTCATACAAAGGTTCATTTTGTAGTTGATGAGCTCGATAATTCTTATTCAAAAATCGAACGCCGGTTCATCTCCATCCTACCGAATAAAATGGAATAAAACGACGACGATGTTCTATAATAGTGTATAAACTCTAGTAGAATACCATGTTGGTTGTAGAATACTACTATTCACTAAGACTCAATAGTGGAATGAGCAGTCGTTCTGGTAAGTGGATAAGCCATGGATTTGCTCTCGTAGGAGTTTCTCCAATAACAATGCAAGAAAATCAGTTTTTTAGTTCTTTATTATTTAGAGCACGAACTTAAGTTATTCCACAGATCACCGTTCCACACATCTATCACTACGGCCTTCGCTCACTAAGCTGCAACATTCCGGCGTTCTACATTCTCGGAAAAAATGACATGGCTTCCGAGCAGTTTAAAGGAAAGATGCATTGTGACCTCCTGAAAAGCCAAATGAAAATAATCATTTTCACGACAAAACTAGTGCCCTCCTATTCCGCGTCAATCATTTTAAAAATCCAATTAGGATGAACTCGAGCCTCAAACGGCAAAAATGATCAATTCTAATTGCTCGTAGCAGGCGATCCTTGGCAAGAACTATATTTTTTCCTCGGAAGAACAAGCCCTTTAGCAACGCGTAGTAACACCTGTCACGCGATGTTAAAATAAAAAATTAAATTAAAATCCCAGGAATATTCCAGAAAGTAAAAAGCTTACGAAATACCTCCCGCCTTTTTGAGAAGCAAGCAATAATTTATTAATAACTAAAGTAAGAAAAAGAATTTTAGCTGTTACAAGTTACGAAACTAAGATTGAAATATGTTCCACAAATTTAAAATTGAAGCTAAGAGAGAACAAAAATGGCGCAGATTTTTTTTATTTTATTACAAATATATATATATATATAAACACTCTGTGGGAAAGACGTTTTCCAAACAATGCACATAGTAAAATTTAATTATTTAAGCATGGAATATATCATAAAAATCAAGCTCTTTTCATTTAAAAAAAAAGTCTTTTCTTCTTTTTTTAAGTACCAAGGATTGAAAACTAAACCAAATAGTCCAATTTTGTTATAAATTTCGAAGTACCAAGAAAAACAAACAGAAAAGGAAACCAAGAAAAATAAAAATACGATCAAATATAAGATAAAGATAAAACTAGTTTTATTTATTTCCGTAATTAAATAGTTCTTTACGTTGCCTTTAATAAAAAAGTAAACAATTTTAATAATTTATCAATTTTTCTTTATTTTATGGAAGACCTTTATTTTAACACCCATTTAAAAGGTATTTAACTCATTTTCGATGTCAGATACAGTGCTATTTTGTAAAGTCTTACTTATATATAAAATAAATGCGTTTATTTCCTTAAAAGCTAAATAAAAAGATTCATTTTATTTTTTGAAACATTATTTTAAAAATACGATAATTTATTTTAAAAAATAGATACAACAGGTGTTTTTCAATACGTTTGAATAAAAAATTCGGGTAAGGATATTAAAAAAAAATTCTAGGCTGCAATTTATATTCATTCTTCTAGTTCAACAATTTATATTCATTTTTAAGAAAAAGATCAATTAATGAATACTTGTTTTTGATGAAATCTGAAGCAACAAGATAAAAATATAATAAAATTTTAAAGTATACATTTCAGTTTCATAGATGGAAAAGAATGATAATAAAAAGCCATGATAACACAAAGAACACGACAGTTGAGAACTTCGGACATATTTTCCATTTTGTAATACAATTTTAAAAATTAGTTATTTATTTCGAAAAGTCTCCTACCTTCATGTGACCTGATGTAAAAATGCATTTTCAAAACAATTATCAATTCGATTTTTGTGTGTGTGTGTGAATGAATATTTTTTTAACGCTGAATTCAATTTTTTTAAAGTAATTTTTTTCTTGTTTTTATTTTTATTTAAGGGCAATATTTCTCAGCATATATACTTTTTGATAAATCTTATTACTCTTATTTTATTTAAACCACAATAAAAAAGCACTTTTTATTTCAGAATTCATCGTAAAGCTTTGAAATAAACTTTTTTTCATATTTAATGCTAGCTTTCTAAGAAATAAACTTTTTTATATACAAAAAAGAATATCAACTTGATAAAACAACAGTTATTTACTTCTTCATATATATATATATATATATATATATAAGCATAGATAGATACATATATATCTATACATAAATACAAAAAATAAATTGTTGGGAAGGAAAACCCCAAAGCAATATGGAAAAGTAATGGTTATTATTGTTTCTGTTGTAAGGAAAAACAATAAATGATGCTTTTCACCAAAATCTGGTAACACAATAGTGAAAAAATATTCAAAATATCTGTTTTCAATAGCCTTAAGAAATAAAACTATTCATAATAAAGTTCAAAGTGGAGAAATAAAAATATTCCAGAAGAAAATATTTAATGAAAAAAATGTGGGCAAAAGAAAAAAGATATGTGAAATCTTAAGATAGGTTTTTTTTATATATATCTTTAAAATAAATACTTTTACGAGATAAAGGTGTTGTAAAAGATATGCACCATCCTGACTGTTAAATGGAATGTTTTAAGGGTAAATGGAAATTTATATACATATTTTACACTTATTATTCGACGAGTCCATTGATTTTTCAAATTGTATTATTTCTGAGCTCTTTTTCAAATATAAGTTCATCACAGGGGTAAAATTATTTTTTATATTGCTTTGTTTTTTTATACTATCAGGACATTATTTTCAATATTTCGAGATTTGGTTTGTTAAAAACATTTTTTTTTTTACATTTTGTAAATGCTACGCGCATTACTACAAAGACGGAAATAGTAACTACAAATTATAAATTTCTCCAATGTTTTAGCACAACACAAATTGAATAAAGTGATGCAGCTAAATTAAATATCGTGTTATTTCAAAATCTTAATATACAGGGTGTCCAGAAAATAAGACCCTGTTTTCAAAATTCCCATACTTCATGTCTATTCTTTCTTTTTTTACTAAACGTGAGACATTTTATATTTTTAAATGACCTTATAATCTATTGGTGCTGATTCTGAGGAAACAGAAATAAAAAAATTTTCCTTTCTATAATTGTAAAGTCATTTTCACATGAATATTAAAAGAATAAAGAAAACTTTTAAATAATAAATGCATTCAATAATATAATTTAAAAGCAAGAACCAAAAATAATTATATCATATTTAAAATGAACAAAAAATATTGGATAACATTTAAAATCAAATATATATATATATATATGTATATATATATTTAGACTAGACATTTACTTTATATTTTAATATGAACATTTTAACTTTTAATGTGCATAACACGACACGAATAACATTTTCGTTCAAACATCAAAAGCATTAATAAGAGAAAGAATTTTTTTTTCGAAATTACATCAGATTTAAAAATTTTCTTGTGTTGCGGTTCAAATAATAACAAGAGACAAATACCTTTGTATTTCACTCTTTGGCTGATCTTTTTTTAATGAAACATGTAAATAGCCAGTAGATGTTTAACAGCAGAATGGTAACCGTTTATAGGGAAATTGCCACTTAAAAAAAGAAAAAATCTATATATCATTGTTTCTCAATCTTTTAAAGGCTGATTACATTCGCGTATTTTTAATTTGTGGTGTCCCAACGCAGGTTGATGAGCGTAGGCTGTAGGAAGCAGAGCCCCTTAGTTAATATTTGAAAAATAATAATAAAAAAAACGTAAAAAAATTATAGACACATGCAAAATTATCAGATAAATGAATAATTAATACTTAAATTATTGCAAGGTTTAATTTATATACTATATTATAGAATATAAATTCAAAGATAAGTGTATATTTAAAGATACATGGCAATAATTTCTGTCGTTTTCCTCCATAGAAATATTTAAATTGAATATTCATTTTAGTTACGTAATATACACAAAACGTTACTATTCTTATTTGTCTCTTGACTTACTCTCTCGTCAAAAAACATCACCTTATCCTTATTATGCGTTAATGTCTATGATGTCTTTGCTTCATATTCAAATGTTTAGGAGAAAATAACAATGTTTAGCAGCATTAGATATATACATACATATATATATTCGCACGAACTGCTTTAATATAATTTTACTAACTTCAACAATGTATAAATAGAAATTTATAAAATATTTTTCATAATAAATATTTGTATTCTTGCATTTAAATATGCAAATCAAGCCTGTTATGTAAGTTTTAAGAATTGTTGCAGAAATGATTTCGATGAAATGATTTTCAAAAAATATATAAAATTATAAAACATTTTACATGTAGTTAAAAATTGAACCAAATTACTATCTAAAAATTACAATATAAAAATTTCATTAGATGCTATAAATGATAATAATAATAGTTATATTAGTTGATAATAATAAAAAAGAAAGATAGTTTGAACTGAAAATATTTAAAATATTAAGTTATATAACGAGATATATTTATTTATGAACATTTAAAATGGGATCTTTCGATTTAAATATTTTTTTATAAAAATAAGCTACTTACATTATCAATTTAATCATATGATATTAGAAAGATTTAACTAAAAGATTTTAGACTGAAACATATTTAAATTTTTATTATAACCAGAATTTCTATTACAATAAATAAATTCAGTACGTCCTTCAATGGTGTATTTTAAATTGCTTATCATTTCAAATAATTCTTCGTTTATGATAAAAGGTATAGTTTCAAAAACTAGACATTCATAAATGCGGCGGATTATATATCTGGGAAAAAAGGGATTTACTTTGATACGGAGCTATCAATTGGTAATTCTTTTTTGTAAGAAAGATTTATATTTAGGGTTTATTAGAGTTATGCAATCATAAGCATTTTGATTTATGATATTCCTATCTATAAAGTTATTTAGTTTTTTTTGTAATTGACAATCTGGAGTTTTAAGTGTTTCTTTTAAATTATATATATATACACACACACAATAAACTATGTATATATCACGTGTGTGCGTTACTTTAAGTATTAAAAAAAGATTGTGTCAAAAAATTAATGTCTAAAAACAAAAGTGATGGACGAAATTTAGAAAAAAAAACCTGTTATTCATGTTAAGTAATATTGAGTTTTCCAACAAATAAAAAATTGTTAATTCAAATCACGCACTCATTTTAAAGTAGAAAATATAACACAACCCGGAAGAATTGTTATAGTTTTTTTCCCTATTGAAATATTTATGCTTTTTTATTGTTGTTGTTTTGTTTCAGACTTGGTAGATTTGCTACCTACGAGTTATGCTCGGCAAGCCTCATTCAAGCACAGCATTCTCTAAAAGCAGGTTAATTTGATCTGCTTTTAAAATATTAAGAAAGATTGAATTATAAATAAAGATGTAGTGACTATCTTCGTGTAAATGTGCTACCATCCATCCCCTTTGAGCAGTTTCTGCCAATTGCTGTTTCCGACAACTGTGTTCGAGTTTCGAAAAATAATGTCAATTAAGAGTTTCCGTGATGATTATCCAACATACTACATGCTAGGGAAGAGTAAGTAAAATGTTAGTGTGTTTTAAAGTGCATTAAATCCTATTTCACGGACTTCACCAAATAATAAACATAGATTTTTTTTAAATATCTGCTGCCGGCTTTGGTCCTTATTTTTCAAGAAATATTTTTAACAATGCACTTACGAAAGGTATATTTCATAATCAGGCATATTTTTTATTAACTGCGTGAATGGACAAATAAATAGAATATTTAAATTAATTATGTTAGAATTTTAGCATATCAGTTTATAGTATCATAAAAATGTAGTTGCAATCATAATTTTTTATATTTCTAATTTAAACGATTGTGAAAATAGAACGTAATCCAAATTATAAGAATATCATAAAGAAAAATAAAAACATTATTTTAAAAATGATATTTATTATTTCGAGAATGTATCCTTTTAAATATTTCATAAAATTTGAAAGTATGCCTTTGATATCATAATTATGTCTGAGAATCATTTCAAGCATTTACAAATTTATAAAGAAAAGAATTATTTTAAATTCCCAAAAGCTACAAGAATTAAAATAAAATATTTCAAATATAATATTGCATTTTCCTCTCCCTTCCTATGATTTAATTGTTTTTTATTATTTATTTTTTTAGCTTCTAAAAATACATTTATTTTCAGTTTCTAAGTATAAGGTAAGAAGAATTGAATTTCCTGACTGTGAAATCGATAAATGCATTACTATATAAAGTTAGCGTATCTGTATTACATTCTACAAAGTGTCAAATCTATTTATATTATAATTTTTGTACCCGAAATTAAAAGTATATAAACTAAAAACATAAGTAAGATTTCAAAAATAAATTAAGGAAAGAACAAAACATTATTTAAAAAAAATCTTAGATTTAGAACGTATTCTATTTAAGAATTAATAGAAATTGAAATTGTCTTTGACATTTTAGTCACGTTTGAGAATCAACTGAAGCATTTATGAAAGAAATGAAATAAACAGAAATAGTTTCTATTGCTCAAAGCTGCTACATTTAAAATGAAATATTTCATATTGGATTTCTCCTTCCATATCTAGGCAATTATTTTTATTTTTATTTTTATACTTATAAAAATATTTTTATTTTCGCATTCTACGTACAAGATCATTAGAACTGAATTTCTTGACTGTGAAATCGTAACTGTATCGCATACTATAAAGTTTCAGCTCTATTTATATTTTTATATCCGAACTTAAAACGTATATGAACTAAACACATAAGCGATATTTCAAGAATACCTTAAGAAAAGAAAAAAAAATATTTAAGAAATACTGTTTCTGTCATTTGGAATGTATTTTACTCAAGAGTTCATGGAATTTGAAAGTATGTCTTTGATATTTTAGTCACATTTGAAAACCAATTGAAGCATTTATGAATTTATAAAGAAGTCAAATAAACAGAAATATTTTATGTTGTCCAAAGCTACTAGATTTAAAAGGTAATATGTCATACTGAATATAGAATTTTTATCTCCATTTCTAATGCAATTTTTTGATTATTTCTTAACGTATAAAAATATTTCTATTTTCAGGTTCATGTAACAAAAGAAGATTTAATTTTGCTATGATATGTACAACATACATACTGTATGTGCAGATATATTATTATTTTAACTGTGTGTTGTGACAAATAGTTAAAATATTTAAATTATTGTTTCCAGAATCTTAAATTATATGCATAGAATATCATAAAGCTGCAGTTCTATTTATATTATTTTATATCTGAAATTTCAACAAATATTTTTATAAAACATAAAGCTGTAGTTCTATTTTAACTTTTATATCCAAACTTAAAACGAATATGAACTTAAAAGATAAGCAAGATTACAAGAATACATTAGGAAAAGACAAAACATTATTTAAGAAATACTGTTTTGCCTAGAATGTATTTTACTCAACTGTTTATAGAATTTGAAATCATGTCTTCTACATATTAGTCACGTCTGACAAATGATTGAAGCATTTATAATTTTATAAAGAAATGAAATACACATAAATATTTTATATTGCCCAAAGCTACTGGAATTAACAGGAAATATTTCATAATGCATTTTGGATTTTTGTATCCATTTTTAATTATTATTGTAATAATCTCACAACTTATAAAAATATTTCTATTTTCAATTTCTTCATATAAAATAAGCATATTTAAATTTACTCGTTGTCGAATCGAAATGTGTACTAATCTGAAAAATTAGCGTATTTGTTTGTGATATTAACAAAACACATAGTGTCCGTTCAGACATATTTTTATATAACTACAAATATGGAAAAAATAAGTAAAATAATTAAATTATTAATGCTAGAGTTTTATCATATTTGTGAAACATATCCCAAAACGGTAGTTCTAATCATAACTTCTTATATCCAAATTTAAAACAGATATAAACTTAAAACGTAAGCAAAATTACAAAATTACCATAAGGAAAGAGAAAACATTATTTAAAAAATTCTGTTTCTTACATCTAGAATGTATTTTGCTCAAAAGTTTCTGGAATTTGAAAGTACCTCTTTGACATCTTAGTCACGTCTGAGAAACGATTGAAGCATTTATAATTTTATAAAGAAATAAAATAAACATAAATGCATTATATTACCCAAAGCTACCAGAATTAAAACAAGATATTTTATAAAAAATGTTGGACTGTCTTATCCTTTTCTGTGAAATGCTTTTATTTATGTCCTAACTTAGAAAAATATTTTTTATTTTAGTCTTTTTCATAAAGCAAGCAGATGAAGTTTGATAGTTGCAAAATAGATGTTTGCATAACATGTATGATTAGCGTTTCTGTATTTAATACACACAAAATACGCATATTATATTCAATCATAAGGTACCCTGGGGTAATAACGCCACGTTAAGGTTCTACCAATTTTCACGGCTTAGTTTTAGATTGTATTTTTCAAACAAATATAGGATCTGATACAGCAACTCATTGACTATCTATATAAAATAAAATAATTTAACAGATATGTATTCATAAAATGTAATGGCGTTTTTTCTTGACCAATGCTATTTGGCGTTATTACCCACCTATATGGGTAATAAAGCCATGCAAACAAAACTATGAAATAAGATGGAATAATTGCATGTAGATAGCCCAATTCTAAAAATACAAACTCTACAAACTTAGAAATTGACAAATTGCATTCTAAGCTATTGAAACTGTTCAATTTTTTGTGAAAGTGTAAGAAAAATAAAGGTGTGGTGTGGGAGGGGGGGATGAGGCAAAAGAATATCAGACCGTGAGCTTCTTTTTGCTTAAAAAGAACCGTTTAAATAGAAATATGAGAAACATTGGAAAGTTTTAACTGTGTTTATTTGAATCAGTATTTAGGATGTAGCTCGGACACTGTAGAGAATCAACCGGGGAATTTAAGTCAAGGATTGGCGTTATTACCCCGGTATAGTTATTGTGCATTACATTTTCAATTACAAATTATCTCGAGAAGATATCCAAAATCTTCAACAACATTTTAAAAGTACATGAAATGCACTACAAATTTATGTAATCAACAGAGTATTTCCGGATAAAAAGATAGTCTCCACATCACAAAACGTATCTCGTAAATTTTTGATCAAGCGTTAATTTTAGTTGTTTGTAAAAACAATAAGACCTAAAAATGAAACAAATTAACTTGAAGCTGTTTTTTGCGATTTATATGACTCAAAACACTTCTGCGCAGAGCACATGGGTGTCATTTACCTGATTATTTCATAATTATGCAAAATATAAGCACTTGGCGTTATTACCCCGCCTGGCGTTATTACCCCAGGGTACCTTATAATGTAACACCGGTAAGTCTTGTGAAAATTTAAACATTCCATTCATATAACTGTAAAGTATGTTAAGAAGTATTCAGAAATGGTTAATAATGTTAAAGTATCCGAACACCTTTAAAACATAATTTTCGATAAAAATATTGATTTTTCACTTATGCAATAATATTAAAATGGGCTCCTTTCTCAGTAAAATTCTGGTTAAATAATGCATGTATCTTATCCACGTTACACTTATAATCAATGTTACAGCCATTTAAAAATACAGCTATTATACATTTTGATTTGAATTTAATTGTTATTTTTAGATTTTTCTTTAAAAAAATGTTTTTCAAAATTTTACTAAACGCAAAACACCCTAAATCTAAAAATTATGCATGAAACGCTTCGAAATTTTCTATATTTTTTTTACAAATGTCTTATAAGGAAATATACTACATTCATGATAATATATATTAAAAATATTTTTACTAGTATAAATGACAAACTTGAGACAAATTTTGTTGATTTTTCATTAAATTAGTACGTTACGACCATATCATCTGAGATAAAGATGCCACTTTGATGTCTGAGATAGAGATGCGACTATAATGTAGGCAGTCTTAAAGAAGTTATTCTGTTTTTTAAGCAATTTACAATATGTCAAAACATTGTTTTATTTTTGAGTTTTAACGTTTTGCTGAAATTTCAATTTTTACACAATTTGATTATTTTTATCTTAAAAATATATTTCTTGGGAAGTGCTAGAATTTTTCGTTTTTTTTTTTTTTTTTTTCAAAGTTTTGAAGCATATGTCATAGTAAAAAATAGAAAAAAATCATTTCCGAATGCGTGCGGACACCTTAAATATTTTAGTAAAATATCGGTATCTCACATTTGTATATCACAAGAATTTTTCAAAATATTTTAAGCTTTTAAATAATTTTTAGCATATTATATTCTCAAACAATTTTTTAGATTTAACTTTATCAAAATTTGCGAAGACACTAAAAATCGTTTGCAAAAATATTAACAAAATATTCATAAAATTCATAAAATTTGAAATATGATAAAAAAAAAAGAATTTAATTTAATTAGGGGGCATGGAAATAATATAGGAATTATAGGAAAATATTTAATTCCTATCGATTTATTTAAGTCTGTTAGCTAGTTTTATTCCAAAATATATAAAAAATTGTATTTGATTGATAATAAATTTGTTAGAAATAAATTAACAATAATATTGATTAAAAATATGTACAGTATTTTTCTTTAAAAAATACTAACTGAGAAGTATAAATATTTTTATGTATATATTATCATGAATGTGGTATATTTCCTTAAAAGACACTTGTAAAAAAAGTACAGAAAATTTCGAAGCGTTTCATACATAATGTACATTTTACAACGTCGCGACCGGCGGAAGGTTAAGGAGAGATAAAAACAATATTTGACAAATAATGTTTCTAACATCTAGAATGGATTTTATTAAAGTTAAAGAGTTCATAGAATTTGAAAGTAATTCTTTTATATCTTATTCACGTCTGAGAACCAATTATAGTATTTATAAAATTTTAAAGAAATGAAATTATCAAATATTTTCTATATTGTCAAAAGCTACAAGAATTAAAAGGAAATACATCACAGGATATATT